>CAUYON010042479.1:0-64572 GCA_963573935.1 Arctocebus calabarensis
TAATAAGATGAGCCAATTAAAAACAAGCGAAAGATTTATTTATTTATTTTTTGAGACAAAGCCTCAAGCTGTAACCCTGGATAGAGTGCCGTGGAATCACAGCTTACAGCAACCTCCAATTCCTGGGCTCAAGCGAGTCTCTTGCCTCCGCCTCCCAAGTAGCTGGGACTACAGGCGCCCGCCACAATGCCCGGCCATTTTTTGGTTGCAGCCGTCATTGTTGTTTGGCGGCCCTGGGACTGGATTCGAGCCCACCAGCTCAGGTGTACGTGGCTGGCGCCTTAGCCCATTGAGCCACAGGCGCCGAGCCACAAGCGAAAGATTTAAATGGACATTTCACTAAAGACAGATACGCAAGTAGTAGGTAAGGAAAAGATGCTCAACATCATTAGTTAGTAGGGAAATGCAAACTAGAGTGAGATACCCCTATGCAATCCTATTAGAGTGGCTAAAATGAAAAAGACTGACCATAGCGGGTGTTGGTGAGAATGTGGGGGAACCCTCAGAAACTGCAGTTGGGGAGCAAAATGCTGCAGCACTCTGGAAAATAGTTTCAGAGTTTTGTATCAGGTTAAACGGGCACCTACCATATACTCCAGCCAGGCCGCAGTGAGCTGTTTACCAAGAAAAAAGAAGCTGTATGTCCTTACAAGGACATATGCACTAATGTTCATAGCAGCTTCGCTTGTATTGCCCCAAACTGGAAAGAACTTGAATGTCCATCAGCAGATGAACCAGCTGTGGTGTGTCTATATACCAGAATAGTGCTAAGTAATAAAAAAGAAAAGAGTGAATGTTAAATGCATTAATATAAACAAATATGAAAACAATGGTGCTGAGTGCGAGAAACCAGGAAAAAAGAAATACTATATGATTTCCATTATGTAAATTCTAGAAACTGCAAGCTAATCTGTTGTGGCAGAGAGCAGATCAGTGGCTGTCTGGGGGCGAAGGCAGGGGATCATCAGTGACTGGCGGGAGGAACTTTCTGGGGCGATAGACATGTTCATCATCTTAATTGGGATGGTTTCATGGTTGTCTATATCTGTCAAAACTTATCAGTGTGCGCTTTAAATATGTGTAGGTTATTATATGTCAATTACATCTTAAGTATGCTGTTAAAAAGGAAAGAGAAGACGAGCCTCCACTAATAGCACCTGGCACAGACAAGGTAGCCCAAGTGCTGTCCCCTCCAGGGGAAGGCAGAGCGATGGGACAGGGTATTGGCGCCATTGCCCCCTGCTCTGTAGTTGCCTGTCTTTGCCCCACGGTCCCGTTGTCAGGGCATGCCCTCTCCATCTTCCTTGGGTTTTTAGATTCTATCTGTCCTTCTAGATGTTGGGGAGAAATGACCTCCTCTGTAAAGCCTTCTAGATCACACCAGACTTGTGTGTTCTCATCTTATATACTTGTGCATCACTTCTGTATGATACTTTTTGGCATCCACTGTGTGTCTCGCTGAATAGGAAAAAAGTAAGTAAAGGGTTCCGTCAGCATCAGTAACTGCTGTCTCAGGCTCTCCTGGGGCTTCTGCAAATGTCTCTCATCCTGGCTGTTTTTCCATCTCCCCTTGGATGAGAAGGCGGGATGCATGCACACAGCTACCGGAGAGCAAAGCCCATGAAAGCACCCCTCTCTCCCCCATATCCAATCAATTATGGCATGCTCTCGGCGCCCTTTGAATCTTGAGTGAAGCTACTCTGTTCTTTATAGACACAATCCTCATCCTAGCTGCCATCCATCTTGTGCTGGGACCACTGCAGTATCCTTGTCATTGGCTTCTCTGCTTCTAGTTCCTCCTACCACCCCACATCGGTCTCTTCTCAACCCAGCACCCAGAGGGATCCTTCCAAGAATCCATCAGCATATGCTACTTCCCTGCACATAACTCATCTACGTTCTTCCAGATGTGCTCAGATTAAAACCAATACCCCTTGCCCCGGCTGTAAGACTGAGCTCTGACTCACTAGGCTGGCCTTCCTTCAGCGTCCTGTGCCGTAATCGATTGGACTCCTTCCACCTCAGGCCCATGGCATGTCCTAGCCCTCTTCTGGAGCTCCACCCCCACCTCCTTTCCAGGGGGGCTTCCTCAGAGAGGCCTTGCCTGCGAACTTGTCCAAAGGCGGCTGCCTTTCTGTCACGGCAGCCAGTCCTCTTCTTTCTCAGCAGGCATTCCCATCTGTAAGTGCATATTTAACTGTGGAACTACCATAAAGGCCATCTCCTTCACTTAGCTGGGACCCAGGGGAGACTAGGGAGCCAGCCTGCCATTTACTGCTTTGTGCCATGTCCCCAGTGCTGGGCTCTCAATAAATATTTGTTGAGTGAATGAATAAATGAATGAATTTCAAGGAGAGCTCTTTGCTATGTTCTTTATCCCAGTGACCTTGGAGCATGAGGATATGTTTTTCTATCTCACAGTGCACATCTCTGAAGTCAGAATTGCTCTTATCATTGTCATATATGTTTAATGCAGTAGTATTGTTCCTCCAGAAAACTTCTAGCTTAATGATTCATTCTTATAATGGTACACGTTATGTCTGAGAATTGAAGCTGTAGGAAAATCTTTGCATCGTCCAATAGATGGTGTATCTGATATCATAGATAAGGGAATTGGCCTTGAGTTTCTGGGACGTTCTCAGCCATTATACCTGCTTTGTGACTTAACTTGTGTTGTGCCAATCAAGTATTTAGGATTTATATTGTTCGTGTGTATATATGTGGAACATCTTTTCAGCTTAGACTGTAAGCTTCCTGAGGGCTGACGTGGTGTTTTATAATTTACTGTTTAAGGACTCAGATTTGGCACGGGAAGGGAAGGGAGAAAATGGTACGTAGGGAAGGGTGGGGAAGGGCAGGAAAGGGACACCTGACTCCTGGCCCTCCCCAGCCATCCCTCCAGCCCCTCCGGTGTCTGGAGGCCCAGCTGTGAGGTCCCTTGGCCTGCTGTGGCCTCATGGGCCCAGGCCCTGCCCTCAGCTCCTGACCTCCACACTGGTGGGAACTGGTATGGCCCAATGGTTAGGAACACCGGCTGGGCCCAGGCCAACTCAAGTTCTAGCTCAAGTTTGCTAGCTGTGTGGCTCTGGGCAAGTTTATTTCTCTCTCAGAGCTTCAGTTTCTTCATCTGTGAAAAAGGGATGATAATAACATTCAATTTGTAGAATGGATGTAAGCAGAGGTAATGGTACAAAATGCGAACAGCCCGTACTATGTGAATCCTGCCCATCAGCCAGTGCCGGATCAGGTCGGACGCAAACCTTTACAGGTGTTGGGAGAGGGCCAGGGAGGCTGGGGAGCAAGGAAGGCACTCAGGGGCATGGGGCAGCAGCTATTTACCAACCAAAGTGAAAGTAATTCCATATCTTAACAACTGGCACCCCGTACAGGCGTGTGCCGCCCAGGTAGTAATGTAATGAACGTGAGCACTTAGCCAGGCAGGGAAGGAATGCTCCATTCAGGGTGGCAATTACCAGTTGTGTACTAATAAATGATAGGAAACACTGGTTTTCATGAAAAAAAGAAGAAAAATCCCCAATTTGTAGTGTTTTCTGATTTCCTTGGTATAAATACTACCGACACGGTCAATTTCAAGCTGCTGGTGTGCTGCCCCTGAACCTGGTGCTGGGAAGCGGAGTGCAGCTGCCGCCACTATATAGAATTTCCATTGTGCAGACACAGTAGACCCAGCAATATGGATCATAGTAAAATGTAGTGAGACAATTTGAGTATTTTGTAACCCCCACTTTTAATATAATGCATTTATTTGTAAATTTATGTAATTTAATTTTTAATAATGGCTATGTTTAACATCTGGCTTGCAAACTTTCTAAAAAATTACCAGTCATCTCTTGAGAAGTGGTATACCACTGGATTATCCCCAGCACACCTTGGAATGATAATGACTATTATACCTGCCAGTCCCTTTCTAGATCTCAGCCTCTTTGCATTTCTGAGACTTCTGCGGACTCTGCTGATAACCAGTAACTGGCCCTGCCTGATACTCGCTGCCTGCCACCCTCACTTCCTGTCACACCTGCTTACCTGTGAATTCTCTATTCCTGCTGGGCAGAACCCAGGTATGTGCCCCGCCCGAGGAGACATGGCTGGCCCCCAGGTCCCTTCCCTGCTCTGTCTGAGCGCCTCACCATCTCCTCGACCCTGACTTCTCTCCCGTGCTGTACCCTGATGGGACAGTACTAATTTGGGGAGGAGAAGAGAGCGTGTATGTGGAAAAGTCATGCTCTGGGATGTGAAGGCAGAGAATGTTGTGTTTCTTCTCAGGGCTAGAGAGAACCTTCTACAAAAGAGGATTTGGCCCTCGTTTCCAGGCTGCCTGCTCCTTCTACTCTTGGCTGCCATACTTGGCATTTCTGCTGGCGAAGGTGCTTGGCAAATTAATTCCCCAAATGCACAGAAATCTCTCCTGCCAAATTCAATTCTCCCACCAGCGATAAATGCTCACCACTGGCTTGTGCAAGCAAAAACAAAGCACAAACCCAGTAGCACGAGCTGTGGCATTAGGGATGGGAAATTTATAGCCCTTTGAAACCCTGCAGGTCTGCACATTACAAAGTTATCAAATGAAATGAACGGGCCAGAGAACTGAGCACCAGTAAACAGAGGAAAGGGTGTCTCACGCAGTTCCGGACTTTGTCAATAGGCAGTTCTGTCACCAAGCCTTTATCTCAAGGACACTTGCCGGAGAGAGTACAGGGGCATGTTCATAGAGAGGGGACACCGTTAGCAGACATGGCTGTCTTTTGTTTTTTGTGTCTAGGATGAAGAGAAAGACGAGAGAAGAGAAAAAAGCTATGCTTGGAAGATAGCAGTGTCTAGTAGAAAAGAACAAAGACTTAGAGGCAAACTGGTTTTGGTCAAATTTAGGCTTTGCCGCTTTCTACTTGCGTGACCTTGGCCAAGTCATGGCTCATCACTGAGTCTGAGTTCCCTCCCCGTCTGTGAAAATAAGACTAGCAGTATCGTAACAGATGCTGATGGTGCTCCTTCCGTATCTCTTGGCTCTTAGGAGACTCCTGACGCCGGCATTGTGAATATTTCGTTAAAGGCTCTCAGGTGGTTCTGAGTGTGCGTGTTCCAGGCACAGATTCATTATTGCAGGGAGTTAATTCTCCTCACCCCCACTAGGGGCAGCCTTCAACCTGTTGGTAGGATGAGCGAGGCGTGGGAGCCTCGCTTGCCTGCAGTAATTGAGCTTCATGACACACGTTTATTGGTGTCTTTCTTGTCTTCATTGTTCCTTCCTCTCCTTCTGGGAGAAGGTCAAATCTCAGAGAAGTTGCTTGCATTTGAATCCTTGTCTCAGGGATGTCTCCTGGGAAGATCCAGTTTAAAGAAGTATATGTATCATAGGATAATTTTGAGAGTGCAATAGGAAGACAATTAAAATTCTCAGGGAAAGAGAAAATGTGCCTTGAGCAGTAGCTAGCAGGGATTTGAGTAGGCACTAGTCCCTTCCTGTCCCTTTCTCTGTCTTCCTGTCTTTTTTCCAGGGAAAAAACCCTTCTTTCATGCTGTCTTGCAGCCATTAGAGTTCTTTGGAAGTGAGGGAGTGGGCGAATGGCTATCTGCAGGGCTGTCTCCCTCACACTCTGGGTCCTGAGCCTCCAAATGGCATGAAACTCCTAGTGCTGGGGGTAGAAGTGAAGCCTCTGGGAGCTCTTTGGGGGGCTAAACAGACTCAAGGATTAATTAGTTAATGCCTGTGGAGTGCCTGGGAATGTCAAGTGCTGAGTGTGAAGTGCCATCACTTGAGACGGCTTCCTCTCTTTAAGCCCTCCACGAAAGATGCGTCGATTACCACGCATGGTGGAGCTGTTGCTGAGTCTCCAGTTGGGGCTCTTAACCAGGAAAATATTTACGGTCTCCATTAGGCACTCAGGGCCTCATAGGCCCCCAGAGACGGCGGCTTACAGCCTGGCCCCAGGCTTGGCAGACAGGGGGTGTTTGTGGGCTGTTGGCTCCTTCATGGTGGGAATTCTGCCGCCCAACTTCCTCTGGCCCCAGACCTCATCTCTTGTGCAAGCCCACCCGGGCCCCATGTAGCTAAGCCCTGAGGCTCTCTCTCGTCATTCATTGGTCATTCATCCAGGACGTGGGTCTGAAATCATCTTTTCTTCCAGACCTGTTCCTCCTCTGTCACTGCAGGCATCTTTGATAATTACCCCCAGTGTGTAATCACCTGTCGAGCTATTTGAATTCTTTCTATATATCAGTTATGACATCCATCTCCTTGTGTCTGCCCCACAGCCACTGTCCTGGTCCAGGCCATCAACCTTTCCCTGAACTATGGATTTTACCTCCTGGCCACTCTCCTAGCCTCCAGGCTGCTCTCTGGGTACACAGCAGAGGGTCCATCTGAAGCCCAGTTCTGATGGAATCCTTCCCTCAGTGAACATTCAATGGCTCCCTAGGGCTTACAGGATAAAATCCAAACTCTCTGTCTGCCAGCTTCCATCATGATTTGGACCTCTCTCACCTTATTTCCAACTTTCTTCTATATTTTTGCTGCACCAGCTAGCCTGAACCACCTTGGACTTCGGGACTACTCCCCCAGTGAATCATCCAAGCCCTCCCACTTTTTTGCCTCCAAATCCAGATAAAATATTGCCTCTTTCTCTTCTTATCTCCCAAAATAATCTGATCGATGCCCTGAGAGGACAATCTAAAGTTTTTGATTTTGTATCACAGCTGTGAGCAGGGAGTCGGCCTCACGCCTCCTGTATTAATGCTGTGTTTAGCCAGGACCTTGCTGACAGCTGAGTGCGGTGCTGTAATATAGCGATCCTTCTATCAACAGAGAAGGTGGTTGCATTCAGCCCCAGGTTACCTGCTCTCTGGTTGTTATCTAGCTTAAAGTGTATATGAGAGTCTGTCTTTTCTCCCGGCCTTGAGGGAGCTTCTTGTATCTAATAGTTTTCCTCAGTGCTACAAATATTAGTGCTTCAATACTTGTTGAAATAATATGAACTCGTGGCTTCAGAGAATTCCGCGTGTATTGAGATGTGGCTTGTGTTACTCAGATGTATTTTTATGGGCTGGGTTGGGGAGACATGGCAGCCGGTGTGGGATGTCATCAGAAGAGGAGTGCTTGAAGTTCCCCTGTGGTCCCTTGCAGGTGCCCCGAGAGGACCCCTGCTAGGAGAGTTGATATCAGGACAGCAGGATTTGGAGACAGAGGCCCCTAAGGGCAGGGAGCCAGAGTCTGGATGTCTAGGCAGCACCTTAGATAGTGGACTCATTTCCTGAGCCATGCAGGGGTGGGGTGCTGGGGATCTAGGGGCCCCATCTGGCCCTACTGAGTTGAGTGGCAGCGGCAGTGGAGAGATGAGATCCAACAGGCTGTCCTCTGGAAAGGAGACCATTCGCCATTCTGGAGTTAGCCCAGATGTTCGATGGCAGGATATCTGAAGGTATTGGACCCAGGTTTGGTGTCTTTTCTCTTTTTCTTTGAGATAAAACGTCATGGGGTTATCTTTACCCAGAGCAACATGTCCCGGGCCAGACCACCACACACCACAGTACAGGACACCAGGGTGTTGTGACAGTGTTCCCGGAGCTGAGATGCCCAGTAGCCCTGCCAGGCTCTGACTTCACTATCTGGAAGTCTGCTGAGCAGATAAGCTCCTCTGATCATTTTTGTCCCACCTGCCAGTGTTTATAATTTGAGCCAACAGTGTGAAATTGCAAGACTGCATAAAATTTCACATTTCTGGTTTCTTCTTAAAAAAAAACAAAAAAACCAAAACAAAATAGAAGATCTTGCAAGACTGTGCTTCTTATTTCTACAAGGCAACTCTAAGCTGGGGCTGGGCAGTGGCTGCTTACAATGTGCCATGAAAATCACCTGGCTTGCTTCACTCACTTACTGTCCTGAACTGTGGCCTAGTCTTAGGTCAGGGTCAAGGAGAATATCGCTGATACAGAGAAAGACCCTTCACTATCATAAGAGGCCAGAACAATGCCACACACTAGATACAATGTGTGTATCTGAATCACAGAAGGTCAGAGTTGGAAAAGGCCATCTGGAACTTTGTTCTTTTCTCTCCTATTGGCAGACACAAACTGGAACCCAGAGCCCCAAAGGGACTTACCCAAGGCCACCCAGTCGGTTGGTGGCAGAGATGAGACCAAATTCCAGGTCTCTTTACCTGCAAACAGAAGTTAGAGACCGAACTTCTCTCGTCTTTCTTTGTCTCTCATTTCATGGCCATCAGCTCCATGGCAGACCTGTGTAGAAACTGGGGCTGGGGGGAGGACAATGATGGAGAAGGCTAGGGAATAAAGGGCTGGGGAGGCCCAGGCCTGCTCAGGATAAAGGCTGAATGCAGGGGCGTTCAAAAGCCACTGGGCACCGAGCGAATTAAGCCATGCCTATCTCCGTTGCCCGGGTACTCTTTATGCATCGCATAATGCCATTGTTCAGCCAGAGCCAGGGGCCTGAGTGAGCACTTTCTTTGCAGGTAGTCGCTAGCCCGGCAGCAGGAGAAGGGGCAGGAGAGCCTGGAATATTCCAGCTTAAAAACAGCAGCTGTTTAATAAAGCCAGGCTGGTTCATCTCCGGGCCCCGCTGTCCCTCCTCCCCACCACAAAGTAGCAGCATGAATCAGTTCACTGCGGCAGTGGTCCAGGCGATGTGACTTGCATCCCCATCAGCTACCTGATTGCGGTCCCTGGATGCACAAGGCGCTGGATGTGCCTGGCATACCAAGCTGCCTGCCTCTGTGCCGCAGCCACTGGTAATGAAGATTGCTGGCCCCGCCCGGCCCTGTGGACAGAGTCAGGCATCCTTCAAGGCCACCACTGGCCTTTTATCTTGTCCAAGGCTTTGGGATAGTCACCGAAATCCTTGGGCTGCTTTTAACAGAGGCCACCAGCCTGTCTCAAAGATGCCCTGACAAGCCCCTCCGGCCCTGGGCAGACAAAGGCTTGAAAGGAGAGGAATTGCACACAGTCCACACGCTGCTGTTTCTAATACATTATCTTGACATACAATTAGCTGCAAAGTTTGCTCTAAGCAAAGAGCTGGGGCCCTCACAGGGTCCATACGGCACAGTTCAAGCAGAATTTGGTTCTGTGCTAACCTCGTCCTTCCTGAAGGGCCCAGGGATTGGCCACTACCCCTCTCAGGCCAGGTGTGGACACTGATCAGAAAAGATACATCAGCCCACCCAGGGCCCAGCATGGGGCCAGGGGAACTGTGGCACAAGTAGGGTGGGGGTGGCGGTGCTGGAAAGCTCGCACAAAACCTTCCAACAGAGCTCGCTGCACAACAACCCTTCCTAAAATGGTGGCGCTTATCCTCCACTGACAAAAGACTGATTTGAGCTCTCCCCGGAGGTGGGATGAAGCGAGCACATCGCCTTTTATCTCCCCGTTGCTTTGAGAGGGGAGACAACTGGTGCAGAGCGTGGTGGGGAGCCCTGGAGAAGGCACTCTGAATGAAAGGCATAATCTCCGGCTCCCCCAAACCAGGAGGGGAGGCGGCTTTTATCCTCCACTGTGGCTGGAGGGGGGGCCTTCCTGGAGGCATGTGAATGGGAGCGGTGGCTGCACAATGCCACACAATATTGTTTCACCCCGGGAGCCCAGAGGAGGCCTCGGGCACACAGCGTCTCACTTTGAAACCAATCCTCCAATCAGCCATTTAAATAAGAAATATAATCTCATTGAACACCGAGAGCTGTCGGTCTGAGACGTTTCCATTCACAAGGCACTTGAAGACAGTCCCCAAGCCCCCAGTTTATCGGGACAGACGGCTTAGGACTATTTACCGAGATGCTGGAGAGGGAGGAGAGAGAATTAAAGTTGGCTGTTAGAAATCCAAGCTGTTAGCTGCTCAAGAGAAAGTGGGATCTCGTGCCACCCATGCTGGGGTTCTGTGGGGAGGGGTGGGAGGCCTGTGGGTTCTCAGAAAACCACCTTATGGTGGCTGATGCTGTATAAAGTTGTTCTGGGAGGGGGAAGGCGGAGAGCACAAAGCTTTATCTATCTCTCTTTTGGAAATATCTTTCAGAGCGCCTCCTAAATTCATTGCCACATTTTTTGTCAAAGGCCAAGTGGTTGTTAAGACCCACAAGGTAAAATTTCCCTGATGAAACTGTGCCCAGCAGGGAGGAGGAGTAGGGTGATAGCTCTGAGCCTGTCCTACTTGAGTTCCAGGACCAGCTGTTTCTGGGCTTCCAGCCTTCCCTTCCCTGTGGATTCTGGACACAGATCTGTCTGGAGAGGAAGGCTTGAGAGTCTGTGCTGATATCATGGAAACCCTGAGAAAGTACATCTGCCCCTTGGTAGTTTTCTCATCCAGGATCTCAGTTTTCCTCATCTGTAAAATGGGTTGTAATTATTGCCTGAGACGAATGTGGACCATGCCCACATAGACTTTGTCTGATACAGGACAGCTACTGTTTTCCTGTGGTAATGGAATCCCCTGTCTCACTTGGGCTTATTAGACATGACCTGCTGCTCTGGTCCCAGCATGTCATTTCTGGCCAGCAGCTCCATCCCACCTTGCCCCATCCTGTTCTTTCCAATCATACCCCACTTTACATTGCTCCCTTCAAAATCTGCTGGTCTGAGGTCTTTCCCATAAGTGCCAGGAAGGGGAGTGTCTGTCTGAGCTGGAAGACTGCCTGGAGGAGGTGTGCCTTGAACTGGGGCTGAGAAGTGGGGAGGATTTGGAGAGCAGAGCTAGGTGAGCGAGCACAGAGGAAAGCTTTGGAGGTAAGAATGAGCAGTGAGGGAGGGCCGGGAAGCCAGCCAGCTGGGAGGAGGGGGGCGTGGCACAAGCCTGCCCCTCCTTTCTTGGTCACTTTGAACATATGGGTATCATTGCTCTTCCGATGATGAATTTGGCTTAGAGTGGACCAGAATGCAAAAGCCCATCTGGGAAAGGCGATGGGACCTGGGCAGGTGTAGCCCTGCCTAGGGGCACACTGGGGCCTCAAAGCCCCTGAAGCATCCTGGGGACCAACGCCCTCCAAGGAGAGGGAGGACACTTCTCTGGGTCACATGGTGGGTCAGGAGGAGGGCAGGATTGCAGCCCTGTGCCTCCGACCTGTTTCTGTTTCTTGTTGTTAAAGCTAGCTCTGACTGAGCACCTGCTGTGTGCCATCCTGTTCTGATTCTCGTGTTTGTGTATTTCCATGTTCAGTCGTGTACAGCAAGCTATCAAGTAGGGATCATTGTTCTTATCCCCATTCTGGAGTCTAAGAAACTGAGGCCTGGAGTAATGTTGGGTAGATTTGCCTGAGTCCCCACCACCAGGGAGGGGCAGAACTTGCAGGCCCTCCACAGAGCTCCTTTCTGCCTTCTACTCTCTGAGGAAATTGGCCTAGTTCCTTCCTCTCTTCTGGAGGAGAGCGTGTGTGTCCTTGTCAGGGAGCAGGAGGGGAGGCCTCAGCTTCATCTGGTATTCCCTCCCTCCTTAGCAAAGCACCCAAGTGTCTCTGCACTCCCCGAATGTCAGGGAACATCACCAAGGCAGGTGAGGAAGGCCCCCAAACCCGTGCTCTGCCATGCGGGAGGGCCAGCTCACTGGGCTGACTTCCATTAAGCACTAGACACATCGCAGAGCTGCCGAAAGCCATCCATCAGGCCGCCTCCTTCTACCCGCCTTCTGCCCTGTGCCCAGAGAGGGCGCTCGTCCTTTGACTTCATTTGTGCCTCCCAGAGGGGACAACACCCAGGCAGGCTGTGACGATAGCAGCAAAGGTACCATCTACTGAAGGTTGGAGCGCTGCAGGCAGCCCCAAGCGCTATTTTAGCTCCTTAGGGCCCCATGACTGCTGATTATTACTGCCCTTTGATAGATGCAGAAGCTGATATTCAAGAAGGTTCAATCAATTGCCACACTCTGAAGGTGCCAGAGCTGCACTGAGCCAGGGGTGTGTGAGTCTAGAGCTTCAGCCCTTCTCCCCTGGGTTGGGCTGGGCCAGGCACTCAGCAGGGGAAAGGGCTGGAGCTGGGCAGTGTTTTCATGGGTCAGTGCCCAGAGGAGGATAGTCCTGGGCAGGGCGAGGTAGAAACAGAGCCCACCGCGGGTGGACAGCCATGTTGGTGCTCACCTTGTGCTGGGGTCCTCAGCCTTGCCCTCAGTACCCAGTTACTGCAGCCAGAACCAGGCTCTTCCTGCCACCCCTCTGCCCAGCTCCCTCACACCTGCCCTGTCCTTTCAGTTCCCTCTGCTAAACGTTCTCAGCCTCACAGTCCAGCCTTCTGCCCCATGTCACGGCCCCTCTGCTGGGGGTTTCCCCAGCCCCTTGCTTGCCTCCGGCCTCATCTTGCTGGTTTCTTCTCCCCAGTGTAGACAGAGGGATTCCCCTGTCTGCTCAGTGGCCCCTCTGCATAGCACCTTGCCTCACCCCTCCTTTGGGGTGGGACCCACAGTCCTCACTCAGCCTGGCCGGCGGGCCCCTCGCACCCACCTGCTCTTGCTGGGTGTCTGCTTGGACTCTGCTCTGAGCAGAAGCACCATCCTGCCCCTCTCTGCCTGGCTAATTTCTGCTTATTGGTCAACCCCTAACTTAGATGGCCTTTTTTCCAAGGAGTCCTCCTTGATACCCAGGCTGGGCTAGGAGCCCTTTAAGTGCTTCCTCTCAACATGGCACAGACGGCACTATCCCCATTCGTCTCCGTGCTTGGCTGTCACCCTCTATTGACCATCCCATCTGGGAAGGCAGTGAGTATACCTGCTGCAACACTGCTCCCCGAGTGGAGCATGGGGCTGCTCGAGAGTGGGCTCCCAGGAATGAGTGGCTGGGTGGTGAGTGAATGAACGATGCCCGATACGGCTGAGACAGGGCCCCAAGGTGTGGTGTCAGGGGCTCAGACACAGGTGGCAGCCCAGTGACGGCTAGGCGGTGTTTGGAGTTTGAGCCTATGAGCCGTGTCTCCTTTGGCATAGCTGCTCACAGGCAACACGAGGGTCATACAAATTCCTTTATTGGGAATGCACGGAGGGGGCCCTGGGCAATGCCTGGATGGTGCTCTGCCCTGTGCTGGGCACAGGGAAGGGTCAGGCGGGGCTCCCTCTGGGGACTGAAGTGGGGGCCAGGCTGAAGCTTCTCTGAGACAGGAGGTGGGCTGACTGGGCCGGGGTTTGTAGTTGGTGGACTGGGGGCCTGAGGCCATAGGCAGAGCGAAAGAGGAGGGCGGTGGCAGGCCCTAGCTCCCTTGAGCTGGCCTCAGGCGTGAGGACGCTGCGCTGTATCCATCAGCCCGTCCCGCCTTTGTAGATGAGACCTGCTCGCACTGAGACTTTACCTGTGTGGTGAAGTGGAGTCTCAGGGAGGGCTTGGAATGTGGGTGGGGGTGAGGGAGGGGGATGTGGGGAAGAAGCAATTCCCTCCTCACAGGTTATCTCCTCTGGGGTGGCAACCTAATGTGACAACTGAGCACACTGGCCTCAAAGTCAGCAGGTGCCCCTCTTCTGGGGTGCATGGCTGTGGGCATATTGTGTAAAATGGGCACAAAGCAGTAGCCTCCTTGGCGGTTGCTGCGAAGGCAGGTGACAGTGCAGGGAAAAGACCCAGTGCTGTGTGCCAGCCACAGAAAGGGTCCACTATGGAAGCCTCGGGAGCCCCTGCCTGGAAGATATTATTGGCCTGTTTCCAGAGGAGGACACAAGGCCCAGGGAGGTGCTGTGAAGAGTCCAGGGCCACATAGTGACCAGGAACCGGAGGGGCGCAGGATCTGTCCCCAGGGCCTGTGCTGACGACTTTGGCCACCGGGGACCACATATGGCGGGGTAGTATGTTTCTTCTCATCGCCTTCGTGTTGCCTTTCTTAATTTAAAGTGGGAAATTCCATATTCGGCGCCTCATCAATCATTTTTGTGAGCTCAGCTCTGTGGAGAGCTCGGAAAACATTTATATTTGCGGCTCAAACTGTCGAAAATGTAAAACAATTGAAATAATATTAACATTTTAACAGCCTCCACTCACGTCTCTGTGAAATTAACCATTATCTCTAGGAGTGTTTGTTAAAATTCAGCAGTGGGTGAGTGGTGAGCCCCATGGGCACGTGGTTGGGGCACTGGGAGGGGAGACTGTGCACACCCTGCCAACTCCCCAGATGCTGGTCCCACTCAGGCCTGCTGGCTGTGCCACCAAGCCCATGTCCTTCCTGAGGAGACAGCCTCTTGAGGTAGAGACTATGGGTCCGGTGCCTAAGGAGAAGACCCCCCCCCCAACTGGGCTGGGTGCTGGAGGCACATAGAGAAACACAACACAGACTCTGTCCTCGAGGGACACCAGTGGTAGGGGGAGGTGACTGGAAGAAGGCACACTAGGGTGAGTAGTGCTAAACACGAGAAGGGAGTGTGGGTGTGTTGGAGGCACTGAAGAGGAAACCAGGAGCACTTCCTGGAGGCAGCTGCATCTGAGATCTCCTTTGCATCAGGCGGTCACTGAAAGGAGCAGATCCATTCCAAGGCATGGCCTTGTTCTAGCCTTCAAGAGCCAAGGAGAGTCTGCAGTTTGCCCGAGGCAAGGAGGAAGAAGGGCCTTAGGGGTCCTACTCCTGACTGGTTTTGTCCAAGCCCCACACTCAGATCTGGGTTAGGTGTTTGCGAGTGGGGTGCAGATAAGAGGATAGTCAGGAGGACGCTTGCTAGGCAGTTAGGAGGCCTGGGGGTAATGACCCTCAAAAAGTCAAGACTCAGGGGAAAGGTGACATTATTTTTAAATAATGGGAATGAGAGCTGGACTTTTTCAAAGGCTCCAGGAGGAAGAACCCTACTTTGCAGGCGATGTTACAATGTGATAGACCGATATCTTACCTACATATTCTTATTTGTCTTTCTTTACTGTGGAGTCAGATAGAATAGACCAACAATGAAACGGCGAGCTCTCCATCTTCAGGGTATCACTCAGATGCTGGGTGTCATCAAGGACTTGTAAAAAAAGGATTTCTATGTGGGACATCTGTTCAACCCTACTATGGGCCAGGCATTGGCTAGGCACCTTCTCCTTGGAAAAGAGCTCGATCTGGTTGTTGCCCTTGAGGGATGTTGTGGACCGATTATGTATCCCCCCCCCCAAATTTATACGTTGAAGACCTAATTCCCGATATGACTTTATTTGAAGATAGAGCCTTTAAGGAGGTAATTATGATTAAATGAGGTAGTAAAGGTAGGGCTCTAATCCAATAGGACTGGTGGTGTTTTTTTAAGAAGAGGAAGAAACACCAGAGATCTCTTTCTTGTTGTGAGAACACACAGAGACAAGGCCTTGGGTTGGGGTGGGATACAGTAAGAAGGTGGCTGTCTACGTCCAGGAAGAGAGCCCTCCTGAGAAACCAACCCTGATGGCACCTTGATCTCGGACTCACAACTTCCAGAAGGGTGGGAAAATGAATTTCTGATGTGGAAGCCACCCAGAGTGTGGTATCTTGTTATGGCAGGCCAAGGTGACTAACATAGGGGGCTCACAGTTGGGGAAGGAGACGCTAAGTTTATTGATTATAATGCAGTATAGTACAGGACAGAGTAGAGGTGTACACAGATGAGGGGCACCTGGTCCCACCACGGGGGCAGCAGGGGAGGCTCCCTGGAGGAGGCAGCCACACAGAAGAATGAGGAGAAGCTGATCATGAAGTGAGGAAGAGGAAGGCATCCAACTGGCATCCAAGCTGGTTATAGCTGGGGAGGTACTGGTGGCATCTGGTGGGCAGAAAAGAAGCAGAAGTGCACAGGTGGAGGGGATGATGTGTGCAAAGACCGGGAGGTGTTAAAAGGACAGCAGGTTTGGGGCACCAAGAGGAATTCTGTGTGTTGGAGAGCTGGGCAGGAAGAGACTGAAGAGAGGAAGAAGGCTGGGAGACCCGGGGCTGTCCAGCAGCACGGGCAGGCCCTTCTGCCTCTCTCAGGGAAGGCGGTTTAGAGACTCCCATCCACTAAAGGACTCCGTGATTAGCGACTGACTTGCTGTGTGAACTTAGGCAAGTCACTTAACCTCTGTGCACCATAATTCTCTCATTTGTAAAACTGGGCGAAGGATCCCTGCCCTGCCTACCACCCGGATGCTTTGTGGGCTCAATAAGCTAATGCATGTGAAAGCACTCTGGCGAAAGCCCCATAATAGCACCATGGAAATGGAAGGTGTTATTATTATGTAACCACACTGACTCCCGTCAGAGAAGCGTGGAGTCAATTGGAGTCTTGAGGGATGTCAGGGAATTGGCTGCTCTCTGAAGCTTGTCACAGAGACCTGTCTTTTCATTGTACTCCTTTCATATCACTGTTGGCCTGATGAAAGAAGGGGAGAGAATCTTTGATATGTCTAAATATTCCACTCCCACTAAGACGGGAGGAATTCCGAGGAAGAGCTATTATTAGAGGTTGAGCTGGAAGCAGGCACCTCTGCGGATCAGAAGCTGTCAGCTTGCATAAACAGCCTCTCGTGCTTCCTAGCCGGCCAGGCTGCTGTGGGCCTTGACACAGAGGAGGCGTTCCAGCCCTGTTGGTTAAATCGCAGTCGTTCTGACCTAGGAGGCTGCAGGACCTGCTTTCCATCCCCATTCTGTGTCAACTGTGCTGGGAAACCCAGGGCAAGTCACTTACCCTTTCTGAGCTAAGTAGTGCTTACAAAATAGCGCATACTAATGGTGAGGGCTTTCATGACCAGGGAAAATGAAATGCTGTATAGTGATCTGGTGACAAAGCTGTCTGTCGACACCTTGGGTGTAATGAAATTTCTTCTCTAGGAAGACAGTGTTAGGATTTGGTTCTTTCTAGACCTCTCATGAGAACCACCTGGGGAGTTTAGAAAATCAGATTCTGGGGCACTACTCTAGGTCTAGACCTGGACTCTCTAAGGGTGAGGCCCAGGTGCCGTGCATGCAAGTGGCCCAGCACCAGGCCACACTCCTGCATTCACAAACCCTTGGACTGGGTCATCTACCTGGCATGGAGGTGCTGTGATTCCATGGGAACAGGGGCAGCCCACCCTGTAAGGTACATGACCTGGCGAATCCAGCCTGGTTTGCTTCTAGGCCACACTTAGCCCTCTAGGAGCTGTGGGTCCTAGAACCTCTACTTTACGGCCTGGGGGGAATGGTGGCCAAACTCTGGCTCCTGGTCAGCTGTGGCTGGGAACAGTGTCTTCCACACTAGCCTTGTCTAAATTGCTCTGACACTAGCTGGCTTGAGCCTTGCAGAGACCAACTGGGGAGTCACTGAAAATGAGCCCATGTGAGGCATGAGCCACGTGGGCTCATTTTCAGTGACTTGACAAAGTGCTTTCACTTAGAGGGAACTTTAGAGTGACAGACCTGACAAAGCCTGAGATGTTACCTAATCCAGTCCCTCGTTTCAAAGGTGAGGAAACAGGCTCACTTTCACTAGAACCCCTTGTCCTGTTGGATTAACTCTGGTTCATCCGGGACCTGGGTTAATTGAAGAACAAAGAGCCCAGTCATGCATACAGAATCTAAGACTATTTTATGTCCCAATGGAGGCCAGCATCTTGGGGGCAGGTTATGTCTTGTGTCTGTCCTGGCTGTCTTGTGGGCCCTTTGATTCTCTAGGCTTGCCACAGTCACCCGCTTCGACGTGTGATGCATCGTGATCCCCGGGCTCTGCCCCCAACCCCCATCGCTATGACAACTGGCATCCAAGGTGCAGTCAGGGAGGCGGTTCTTACCTTGACTGCCCATTAGCATCCCCTGGGGAACTTCAAAAAATCCCTACGCCAGGCTTCGCCATTGACCAACTAGATCAGTATCTTGGAGATGCGATCTAGGCATCAGTGGATACTTTTTAAAGCTCCCCAGTGATTTCATTGTGCGGCTAAGGGAAGAACTGCCACTTTAGAGCAGTGATTCTCTTACTGGGGGTGATTTTGGCCTCTGGGGGACACCTGACAATGTCTGGAGATATTTTTGATTGTTACAGCTGGGGATGTACTGGTGGCATCTGGTGGGCGGAAGTCAGGGATGCTCCTGACCATCTTGCGGTGCCTGGGACAGCCCTCCTGCCTTCTCCCCAAGAAGGTGTTATCTGACCCCAAATATCAATAGTGCTGAAGTCAAGGAGCCCTGCCCTGGAGGAGATGGGGGAGGTGACTTTGCCCATGGTTCATCCTCATGGTCTCACATCATCTTCTTATACTCTCCTAGTCCCCCTTTGAATGAAGCTCCTCCCAGAGGACCAAATATTTCCCTATGGATGTGAGCTGCTTTCAGCATATCAGCCACCTGGGGGTTTTCTGCCATGTCCAAGACCAGCTATTGAGACAACTATCAGAATAAAAACTATCTTACACACTTCCAAGACAGAAGGTGCAGACAAACTGCTGTCAGCTGTGATGCAGGAGGGCAGAGGCTGTAGCAATATCTGGAGCTGAAGGGATACTATTTAACCATGTAAAAAAACCTTCCCAGACCGAAGTTGATTTCTCTCCTTTGTGAAGAAGTCTGCTTGTGCATATCCAGGGCTGGAAGGATGGCCCGTGTGTCAGGGACCCAGGCTCCTCTCTCTTGTTGCCCCCGGTTGTGGTCCAAGTTGGGTATTGGAGGTCCAGAAGGGACAGTGTTGCTCTTCCTCCCCAAGGCAGCAGAGCACGCCCAGCACTCCTGGTTCTGTTTGACCCTGTGACAGCCCTGTGAGGAATATAGAACAGGTTTTCTATGTGTCCATTTTACGGTGAAGAAGCTGAGGCTCAGGGACTTTGAGTATGTTAGGACTGGAATTCAGGACTCTCTGAATGGTGATCTTTCTCTAGCAGGGGATTATGGGGATCACACTCTTTCATCACCTAAGCCAGTGGTTCTCAACCTTCCTAATGCCACAGTGTATTCTCATTGTTAAAAAGGGATCGCGACCCACAGATTTGAGAACCGCTGACCTAAGCCTTTTACATCTCAGTTGTGGGTAAATTTTTTTTGATCCCTTCAAGGCTGGCCCTAAACATATGGTGTTTACACCCTGAGTTCAAATTACATTATGGCTAGATGACCTAAGATGGTAGCTCTAAAAGTGTCCTAGACCTACAGCACCAGCATCATCTGGGCATTTGTAGAAACACAAATTCTTGTGTCCTTCCCCAGACCTGCTAAATCAGAAACTCTGAAGCTGGGGAGCAGGGATCTGTGTTTTAACAAGCTACTCTCAGATTCTGGCACCCTGCCCTGTGAGGTTTGACCAGCCCTGGTCCGACAGAGCCTGGCGGCAACCGTGGTCAGCAGACACAGGAAACAACTGGCTTCAAGACTGCAGCCAGGCTAGTAGGAGGGACACCAGGCTGGGCTATGTGAATGGGCTGTATCAGCTGCTGGTAAGTTCAGCTGCTAAAACAAAGACTTGGAGAGTGGGTAGCTGGAATGACCTCTGGCTCCAGGTTGTCGGCACATGTGTTGCTCAGTCTTTCAGGGACTCTATGTCTGGTTTCTTTCCCATTTTGTGAAGCATTGTCCTCCTCTATTTGGTGCATGCTGGGGGGAAGGAGAAAAATGACCCAGAAGCAGCTTCTTTTTTTTCTTTCTTCTTCTTCTTCAGTGGTTCTCAACCTTCCTGATGCCGTGATGTATTTTTATTGTTACAAAGGGATCACGACCCACAGGTTGAGAACCACTGATTTAAGATCTTTTCTAACAGGTGTTTGCAGTTGGTTGACTTTTTTTGAAAAAACTCAAGTTGTAAACTTTTATTACATGTTAAAAATGAAGTTCTTAAAAATATTAACTTGACCAGATGTAAAATAATTAAAAAATTTTAAAGGCGTATCAAGAAAAACCAGCCTTTTTTAAAAAATATGTTTGTTATTACCAAAAAATACATATTTAGGTAAAAATAATAAAAACCTCATGCTGCATAGATAATGCAGGTAGTTCTCATTATCTGGTCAATGGGCAAAAAGCAACACTTAGGCCTTAGCTCCAATCTTTTGTTCTTTTCTTATTGCTAGAATTTTGTATTTAGTTCTTCTTCCTGGACAAATCAACCAGATGATGGGGGAGATGGTAAGTGGCATTTACTCAGCCCCACCCTGCTCAGTCTCAGGAGCGGACTGCTTCTGTCTCTTTGCCATCCTGTGGTTTAGGGTTTTCTGGGCATCTGCCCCAGTAATTGAAGTTATGGCACACGATGGTGAGGCAGCTGCTGACCTTGGATCTCTTCTTGATTCTCTTTATCCTCTTCATTGCCATCCTCTCTGGGCTGTCTGCGGTGAGGAGGGCCCCTGCGGAGTTGTGGTCTATAACCCTGATACACATTCTGTCTTGCTGGTCTACCCATTTCCGTGCCCCTCCTGGTTCTCAGCAGCCTCTATCTCTTCTCCCTGGACAGCAGGGTTGGAATACTGTGATTAGTGAGGTGGGAACCTTTGCCCGCGGTAGGGTTGGCGTTGTTGGGCCTGGCCTTCGGGAGCACTCTCCAATCCCTCGTACTTTCCCCCACTCTCACTGTTCTGGTAATTGTGCTGGGAGTTGCATGGAGGACCCCTGGGACGTGGATAGCACCGGTGAGGGTCACGGTCTGCTGTGTCTTTATTGCCTTGAACTGGAACTTCACCAGGGCCTGTAACATTTGCTGCCTCTGCACCCTTTTCTCCTTCAACATCAAACTCTCAAGTCTCCCCGTCTCCTACACTGCGAAGGTACTTCCTGGGTTACTGTTCTGTATGGCAGTCTGGTGTACAAGCACATCTTCCTTGGTGTCGTTTCTGTTGATGAAACCATATCTGTTTTTTACATTGAACTATTTTGCCGTTCCCAAAACCTTCTTTGGGATAATTTTCTTGTCCCCGCCAGCAGGTGCCGCTGATGTGAACCCCCGCCCGCCCCACAGGCCACTGCTCCCTGTGCCAATGCCCATGGTGCTAGGCTTGGTGCGGGCAGTGCTGAGGGCAGGGCGGCAGGTGGCTGCTGACTCTCAGCCTCCTTGCTGCTCATGGTGAAGGTGACCAGGCTGGCAGGAGGGGTGTGGCTTCTCAGGGCTTTCTGGGGTCTGTTCTCCGCTGCTCCTGTGGATCAAACTCCCACAAGGTTCTTAATGTGCCAGATTGAAGTGGCAGACATCATTCTCGCCCTTATTCCAGAGCTCAGTCATGCCCACAAAAGGCTGGCAAACGTTGTGCAGCTAGACAGCCATGTACCCAGCTACCTTCCGGCCCCGGCGGCCCAGCCACCCTCCTCACTGAATGGGATTCTGGCCACAGGCCTCTCTCAGTCCATCCAAAGTCCTAGCTCTTCTTACCCTGGGCCTTTGCAGCTGCTGTTCCCTCTTCAGGAAATGCTCTGCCCCTCTGGTCTCCTCCCTCAACTGTCTCTGAGTAGTCAGTGTTCTCCTTCTATTCTGTCTCAGCCACCCGCTTGTTTCCTTCACGGGGATCCAACTTGAGTTTGCATCTCTGCCTGATTCCTGAGGGTTCTTAGGCCTGTTTCCCCCTGTTTGTTCTAACCTAGCTTGTTCACACGCCAACAGGGAGCAGGTTCAAAATGCAAATTCCCCAGCTCCACCCCAGACCTCCTGAAGCAGAAACTGTGCAGTTGGGACCCACTGATCTAGGTTTTAAAAAACCTTCCGGATGATTTTTAAGTGTATAAAATTAGGAACTAGTTCTCTCGGAGTAGAATCTGGGCATCTGCAGTTCTATTTGACCCATCAGTGAATCTACTGTAAGCCTGCTCTGTGACAAGTGACGTGGACAGAGGGAGTAGGGGGAAATGTGAGTGTGGGGACAGGCATAGGGTTGGGGGAAAGACTGCCTGACCTTCAGGGAATGCACAGAGATCTCAGGAGAGCGCCATGAAGCCTTAGGAGGAGAGAGTGGACCATTACACTGGGAGATGGCAGACACTAGGTCGGAAGAATCAAGGTGCAACTTGGGAATAGGCCATTTCTCATGACCTCAGTTGCCACATCTCTAAAATGGGGTGATGGTGATGCTTCACAGCCTCTCTGGATCAAATGAAACAATGTGTGATGAGTAAGATCTAACCACACCTTTTACTGAATACCCACTATGTGCCAGGCCTGGGCCAGGCACTGTATCTGCACCATATGACTCCATCTTCATGTCAGCCCTTTGAGATAGGTTCTAGGTTACCCTCAATTTGCAGTTGAGAAAGCTCAGGCTCAGAGCTCTTCAGTCACTGGCCCAGGAGTGACATGAAAGCAATAGCTGGCGGGAATGGATCAAAACAAGGGGACGTTAGTGCTGTTGCCTGGTCTGACAGTGGGCCATGTTCTGTTCCTGCATCACTCTCCCAGCACAGCCAGCCAGGATGGCAAGAAGAGCCACTTTCCAGGCCTTGGGTGTGCCTACTGCTCGGTCCTGCCAGGGCTCACCCAGGATCCAGGCTTGACATATCCTTGTCAAGTGGGAGATAGTGCCCTCCTCAGCCTGGCCTCCCGGGGAGGCTATCTGCACAGTGGAGTTACTGGTCCTTCTGTCTCACCATGTCACCTGTGTCATCCTGGCAAGGCTGCCTGGCTGAGGGAGTGTGCTGTTCCCCAGACACGTGGAGGGTAATGCCCCCCTTCGGGTGCCATGAGACAAGGCTCAGGTCTGCAGACAGCCACCGAGGCCTCTTACCTCTGGTCAATGTCCAATTAGAAGTTACTCATGCCTCACTCATTCTTCCTGTCCCAGTGTGCTCACTGACCGTGGTGAGAAAAGACACTGTGCACTAAATTCTGCCTCTCTGTGTAAGGCACACACACAAACGGCTGATTTGAATGCCACATACTGGGGTGGGACAGCTCACAGGAGGACCTACTGCCGCCTTCGCTGGGATATGGGGTGATGGAGGTTGGGGGAGCATTCGAGAAAAAGGTGACATTGACCCAGCATTTCTAAGAAGCCTGCCGTCCACTCTCACTTGTCCTTACTCCACCCCTGGGACTCATAGACGCCTCCTGGTAGCCCTGCACATACCCATGCACACTCACATAGCCCCAGAGCCATCAGCTACATCTCTGTACCAGCACGGGCCAAGTTCATCTGCATCAGGTGCTTTCTTGGTCCTGGAAGAGGCTGCCCAAGCATCTCATGGGTCAAACCTCATCCCAACAGGATTTTTTTGTCAGCTCATCATGTATAAAAACTTCTGAACTATCAACAACTTACAAGTCACAGATTACATATTAATAATTTAGAATTTTCACCTTCTCTTGAAAAACAGGAAGTCCACTCAGCAATGGTTGGCACCCTGGGGCTGAGGGTGCTGTTGGCAGCTGTGTCTTTTGGACGGGTGAGTGTGCTCCAGGCCTCCATGCTTCTAGAATCTGCCTGCTCCCTGGAGATACTAGGCTTGGACATGTCTGGGTCGCTCCCATCGGGTCCTGTGGAATTTCCCCAGGAATGGCCATACGATGTCACTACCTTTTTTGTTCCCCCTAAAGACAGCATATGAGGAGGGGAGCGAGAGTGACAACTATAAATGAAATGAATCTTTTACAAATGTCAGCATGGATACAAAATGACTTGTGACACACCTCGCTCCTGATTGGGACACCCCTGTGTGTTGTGGCGTCAGAGCTTGGAGTACAAGCCATCGAGGCGAACTAGGCCTGGTTTTACCGCTCATGGCATTCTGGGGGACAGTAAAGCTTCGTGCAGACCTCAGTGCTTAGTGCAAACAATGAAGGGAAAAGTAGAACTGGCGGCAAGGTGAAGACGCGTGTGCCTGTGCCTCGCAGCACTCGCTTATCCTGATAATACTGAAGGCCTTTAAGCAAAGGAAATCTTTTCAGCAGAGGCTGCATTTTTTTTTTTTGAGTCTTAAATAAATGTATATACATACACAGAGGGTGCCAAAAAATGTATATGCATTTTAAGAATGGAAAAAATCTATATGAAATTTGTAATACTGGAGTCACATTTGACTTCCGCGTTTGGAAGAGGAGTTCAACAAGACTTGTTTTCATATCTTGCTATCAGATATATTGAGTATGACAATTCTAACGCAGTGTTTTCCTTTTTTTTTTTCTTTGAGACGCAGTCTCACTATGTCACCCTTGGTAGAGTGCTGTGGTGTCTCAGCTCACAGTAACCTCAAACTCTTGGGCTTAAGCGATTCTCTTGCCTCAGCCTCCCAAGTCGCTGGGGCTATAGGTGCCCATCACAATCCCTGGCTATTTTTTTTTTTTTTTTTTTTTTTTGTGGTTTTTGGCCAGGGCTGGGTTTGAACCCGCCACCTCTGGCATATGGGGTCGGCGCCCTACTCCTTTGAGCCACAGGTGCCGCCCAATCCCTGGCTATTTTTTTTTGTGGTTGTAGTTGTCGTTGTTTAGCTGGCCTGGGCTGGGTTCAAACCTACCAGCCCCGGTGCATGTGCTGGTGCCCTAACCACTGAGCAATAGGTGCTGAGCCTGTTTTCCTTTCTTGGCATCGTGGTTTTTTTTTTTTGTGTGTGTGTATTTTCTTTCTCTTTAAATCAGGAAGCATCTCCCTGCCAACTTCATGGGTAGCTTGCGGCCAGCAGGAAAGAGGTGTTGTTTTACAGACAACCCCTTCCTTGGCTAACCCTGAGGTGATGATGCTGGGAGGTAGGAGGAGGATGGGAAAGCCCTTCCTCCCGTGCTGGAAACTGGAATAGAGAAGGAGCTTCTCTGGGTCGCAGGAGAGGTCTCCAGACCCAAGCAGAGAGCGGCTGCAGGTTTTGTAAGCCCCGTGGTCCTGCCCCTCTCCTGCAGCCATCCAGGGGGAAGGGGTGGGTGGTTTCCGGTCACTCTGAAGGTTTCCAATCCCAGTGTGGGGCAAAGACAGAGTTTAGGGACACATAAAGGGACCTAGGCTGGAAATAGTGGCTACACCTGCGGCATGCAGAGGGGCCTGAGGGCTGGGGGCTTCTCCAAGCCTGTGAATTAGCATAATTTTTGCCTCAGAGGAAGAGCTCCTGTTCATGAAGGACTGGGGTTACATTTCCAGGCAGCATCTCAGGAGGAGGCTCCGGAATTCAAAATCACAATGATTTATGGAAAAGGCTCAGCGTGCTTCTTCCTTGAGTTTAAAGATTGAGGTTCTTTTCTTTTTAAAAATTTTTAAAGTAAATTTATTTTAGGTAAATGTGAGGGGACAAGCAATCAGGTCAAAATATTTGATTTTGTTAGGTAGAGTCCGTCTTGTGCCACCCCCCACCCCATGCCCATTCAGTAAGAGCACCCCCATT
This sequence comes from Arctocebus calabarensis, assembly GCA_963573935.1. Classification (NCBI taxonomy): domain Eukaryota; kingdom Metazoa; phylum Chordata; class Mammalia; order Primates; family Lorisidae; genus Arctocebus; species Arctocebus calabarensis. The sequence continues at coordinate 25,135 of CAUYON010042479.1, forward strand.
CCCTCCCCTTCCTTCATTATCCCTCCCCCCAACTTGAATTGAATTGCGTTCTCCCATGTGGGCATATAATGGATCATCTACTGGCTTCATACTAGTATCGAGTACACTGGATATTTGCTTTTCCATTCTTGTGAGACTTTACTAAGGAAAATGTCTTTCAACTCCATCCAGGATATTATAAAAGATGTGAAGTCACCATTTTTTAATGACTGAATAGCATTACGTGGTGTACATGTACTACAATTTTTAATCCATTCCTGAGTTGATGGGCATTCGGTTGTTTCCAAGTCCTGGTGATTGTAAATAAGATTGAGGTTCTTGCCCTCATAATAGATATTAAAAGCAGATCGGTTTCAGAATCGAGTCACAGTGGGCAGAGATGGCCAACTCAGATCCACCAGAAGGGACTATCTAGGGCTCTGTGTTAAGAAGGAGTCTGAGATATAGTGTTTGCTTTGAGAAAAAGCAAGTCTTTGCAGTTTTGGCTGGGGCCGGGTTTGAACCCACCACCCTTGGCTTATGGGGCCAGTGCCCTACTCCCTGACCCACAGGCACCACCCAAGAAAGCAAGTCTTCATTGATTAGTGGACTGTAGCAATTTCTGATCTTGTTAAAGCTTTTTATTTTGTAAGCAAGAAAACTGAGGCCCAGAGGAGCCTTTTTCCTAAGATTGGTGCACAGCTAGATCCAATGACTTCTGATGCTAGTGCCATTTGGTCCACAACAATTCAGTGGGCATTTTTTGTTCCCTATTTTATGACAGGCTGTGTCAGGAGGTGGGCAGTTAGAAACAATATAATGGTATTGGAAACTTACAATTAATAGCCTCCCTTAATATTTCTAATCACCATGAGAATATTTTGTGACTAGTATTTATACCAGTCAGTTTTAAAACTGCTTTTGTACATAACCTTGGCGTTTCATGAAATTGTTTAATACAGGCTCGGCGCCTGTGGTTCAACAGGCTAAGGTGTCAGCCACTTTGGCAGGTTCAAATCCAGCCCGGGCCAGCCAAACTACAATGACGGCTGCAACCAAAAAATGGCCAGGTGTTGTGGCGGGCGCCTGTAGTCCCCGCTACTTGGGAGGCAAAGGCAGGAGACTCGCTTGAGCCCAGGAATTGGAGGTTGCTGTGAGCTGTGATGCCATGGCACTCTATCCAGGGTGACAGCTTGAGGCTCTGTCTCAAAAAAAAAGAAATACAGGTGTTTCCTTGCAGTCATTCAGGGACCCAGGTTCTTTCTGTCTTGTAGCTCTGCCACCTCCCAGGGCCACACTGTTCTCTGCCGGCAGAAGGAAGCAAGAGTAAGCATGGAGAACTGTGTGAGGTTTGGGCAGGGAACCTGAGCCCTCAGGGCCACATATGGCCCTCCAGGTCCCTGAGTGCAGCCCTTTGACTGAATCTAAACTTCACAGAACAAATACTTTTAAAAGGATTATTAAAAGGATTTGTTCTGTGAAATTTGGGTTCAGTAAAAAGGCCACACTCAAGGGTCCAGAAGGCCACATGTGATCCGAAGGCTGCAGGTTCTCCCTCTGTGCGACATAACTCAGCCACCTGGCCACACCTAATGCAAGGGGTGATGGGAATGTGGGATGCTTTTGTGGTAATGGGAAAAGAGAAAGGAGCTTGTTTCCATTTTAAAGAGGAGACTGAGACTCAGAGGTTTAAGTCGCTGGCCTGAGTACAACTAGCCAGAAAGAGGCAGAGGCCGAATTTGCATTGGTTTGCTAAAGGTGTTATAACGAAGCACCACAAACTGGGTGTGTATGTATGTGTGTCTCACAGTTCTGGAGGCTAGAAGTCCAACATCAAAGTGTCAGCAGGGTCGGTTCCTTCTGAGGGCTGAGAGATCTTGTCTAGCTCCTCTCTAAGCTCCTGGAAGCCTCAGGCAATCCACCAGGCTCAATCCTTGACTTGTTAGATGGCATTCTCCCCGTGTCTTCACCTCGTCTTCTCTCTAGGAATGTCTGTATCTGTGTCCAAATTTCCCCTTCTTGTGAGGTCACAGTCATGTTGGATTAAGGCCTGTCCTGATGACCTCACGTTCACGTGACCATCTGCAAAGATCCTGTTTCTGAACCAGGTCACACTCACGGATACCAGAATTTCAATAGCTTTTTTTGGGGAATGCAATTCAACCCACAGTAGAATTCAAACCCAGGTTTGGGTGCAGGTTGTGGGAAGGACATGATGAGTCTGCCTGGGGATCCAGGAAGGCTTCCCACAGTGGGTAACGTTTGAGCTGGGCTTGAGGATGGAGCTGGAGATGTCCAGGTAGGGGGGTAGATAGGGAATTCTAGATAGAGGCATGATGTGAGGCTCTGTTCACGTGCACACAGGAAATAACCTCCATTTCTTTTTTACACATCTGGGAATTCAGTTATGGCACGGATTCAGATCATCTTTCAACTTGGAGTCTAAATTGGCAAGTCCTGACTGCCCAAGGAGAGGCAAACAAGTGTACATCGAGTGCCACTTTGTGACAGGCAACATGCAACCCCCTGGGGACTCAGATGAATAAACAGAGTCCCTGGGAGCTCACAGCCCAGGTGAACATTCAGTGAGCCTACACACAAAGATAAATACTGAAATTAGAATAAGACATGTATTTTATAAGCCTGCAGGGAGTGGGGGAGACTTACTGTTGTCTAGGAGAGAGATGGCTTGGTGGCCTTGAGCAATCTTGGAAGCGTTCCTGGTGGAGAACTCTTGGGCTGAGATTTAACAGAGGCCTCAGAGGCCCCAGGGGTGGTGGTGGTGGATGGCATTCTAGACAAGCAGAATACCTAGGTTTGCTGGAGGCCAGGCTGGGGTTGCAGATTGGTAGGCCTTGAGTGCCCGCCCAGGAGGTTGATTTCTTGCTAAGAGCCCCGTAATCTCTACCTGGCTGCTGTCACTCTCCCACTGGTGGGAAAATTGCATGAGGTTGAACAATGAAGCTCTACTGAGTTTGGCCAGCAGGGCAACTTGTTCTAATGACACAGACACTGGGGCCTCCAGGGACCAGCAGGAGGGGGTACAAATGCTCCCTGCATCTGGGACAGATGCTATGAGATGACTGAAAGGGGCCTCATCTCTAGTGACTAGACAGGAACAGACATCGAAGGCAGGCAATTGCTGTTCTTGCTACAAAGGGTGCCCTGGGAGAAGGGGTCCTGCTAAGAGCACAGCCCTGCAAGGGGCTATAGCCCCCATTTTCCAGTTATTATGTTAAAGGACTGCTTGTCTATGTTCTGAAACCTCATGGGGAGTCTTGCTTTTATCCCTTGATGCCACCTTTGTGCCCCTTTCTCCTGCCCCAAGGCCTTCAGACAATGAAAGGGGTGCCCTCCTCCATTGCCTGGGAAGGAAGAGGGGAGAGAGGAGAGTTGCTTCAGACAGACCCAAGGATAGCCTGTCCTGGGAGTCCAGGCACAAGGGCAGGGGTTGCAGGTGGAGCCCTGGACTGAATGGGAAGCACATTGTAGCCTGGCTCCTCACCCACCCACTGAGGGACCTTGGCCCCCCATCTCTCCTTGGGGGAAGCTTGGGTCTGAGCTTTCTCTACAACAGACAGGGAAAATGATGTCTACTGTGTGATCACATGTTTTGACATTGGATAGGAAAAAGATTTCAAGACAAATGTTCTGCATTTTGAGAGTTTTGGAAAATGTATAAGCAATAAAATTCTAGTCTTTCAAAACAAACCTAGTGGGGAAGGGGCGATGGAGATGAGTCACTCTCCTGCCAGCATTGCAGGGTAGCTGAATGAACAGTCTCTGATCCCATCTCATTCAGATAGTGAATAAACTGAAAAGCAAAACCAAACCGAATAGAAGAGATGTGTGAGATGAACTTGGATAGTGATTATTGCTTTAAAGATAATAAAAGAGAGGAAGAATGATCCGCATGGGGGCCATTTTGGAAAGAGGGACAGGGAAGGCCTCTCCCAATACATGCCGTTAGAACAGAGTCCTGCTTATTGCACGTGGGCCGGGTGGGGAAGATCTGGAGGGAAAGCCTTTCAAGTAGCACAAACTGCATGTGCAAAGGCCCTGGGGCAGGCTCAGGCTTGCATTCTGGAGGACCAGAAGGAGGCTGCTCAGTGAGTGAGCAGCATGGTGATTGGGGAGGGGGAAGCCGGGTGGGGAGGCAGGGCTGTGCCAGTGAACTGAGGTATTTAGAGTCTTTGCAAATGCTGCAGGAGATGAGAAAATTCACTAATGAAGTGCTGTAAGTCTGATGGCTGTGATGAAGGCTAAGTGTAGGAGGCCCTGGTGGTGACTGGGGGCTCTGTGTGAAGTGGCAGGACCAGATGGGCTCTTCTGAGGGGACAGGTGAGGCAGCAGGGGACTAGCACGGAGGCTACTGGAGTCGGAGCCAGGGGGTGGCAGGGAGGCCGACCAAGTGTGAACAGACGGCAGAGCTTCCTGGATCTGGTAGAATCTGCAGATCTGGTTGTTGCCAAGATTTCCCAGGGAAAGGAGAGACATGCTGGAAGAGGGCAGGAGACCTGCAGAGGGTCAAGGGTACAGGGCGTCTCTCTACAAGGCAAGTCTGCCTGGAACCTCAGAATGTGACATTTCTTTTTGGAATCAAGGTCTTTGTAGATGCAATTAGGGTAAGGATCTCAAAGTGAGATCAGTCTGGATTAGGCTGGACCCTAACTGAGTAACAAGTGTCCTCAAAGGAGACGGAAAAGACTCAGAGACCCAGGGAAGAGGGCGAAGCGAAGACAGAAGCAGAGATTGGAGGGACGTGGCCATGAACCAAGGGACTCCAGGAGCCCCCAGCAGCTGGAAGAGGCAAAGAAGGCTCCTCCCCTAGAGTTTGGGTAGGAGTGTGGCCTTCCTGACTCTTTGACTGCAGACTTGTGGCCTCTTAGAACCAAAAGAGAATGAATACATTTGTGTTGTTTGAGGCCACCAAGTTTGTGGTAAATTGCTACGGCAGCCCCAAGAAACTAACACGATGCCAGATGAGAAACCCCAACTCCCACTGCTCCGGTGGTTACGACCTCTGCGTGCGTCTCTTTGAAGAGCTCTGCTCTGTCCCCATTTTCCCACGTTCTCCCCCTCCTCTCGCCCCCATCTATATTAGAATAAGATTGAATTTTCTAGCTTGGGTTACTAAGCTTTCAGATCTTGAAAGTGTGGCCATTAATCAGCTGTCATGGGATGTCGTAAACAAGGGGCTTTAAAAACCATGTTTGCTTTTTAGGCTGATAATACTCGGAGGTGAAGCTGGGAAAGTTATACATAATGCATGCATTTTAATGGGCCACGCACTACAGCCCTCTTTAGTCCGAATGATTCGTTTTAATGTTCAAAATAAATATCAGAGACAATTTGCCAACAAAGCTGATTTTCTCCGCCCGCCATTAACTTAATCTTTATACCTCAGCCTAATGACAGAGGGGCTGGGGGTGAGAGGAAGGCTTTGGATTGTGAGTGAGTGGGGAAAAGCAGTTGGCGAGGTCGTGAGCTGTGGGGTGACCGCACGTCTTAGTTTGAGCAGGACAATCCCGATTTATGCCCAGTGTCCTTGAGTAATTATCCTGAGGTTGGAGCAAGTGGTGTTGCCGTTATTCAAATGCTTTTGGCTAACAAAACAACAATTTCATAAGGTTTAATGTAAACGCAGAAAAATCTCCCAGTTGGTATGATAAATTATGTGGTCATGCTGTGTAAATAGGGGGAGAAACTGAGGCCCTGCGAGCTGAGGAGCATCGTCTGGAACACAGCTCCTCAAGGCTGATTTCCAGGCTCCTCAGGTGGCTTCTGTTCCTGCTCCTGTTCCCAAGCCTGGGGGATTTTCTATTGGAGTGTGACCAAACTGTCACTGCCCCTTCTCAGCCCCAGCTTGCCCAGCATCTGACTACTCGTGGGACCTCAGCCCTAAGGGCTTCTGTTGCAGCTTTAAAAGCTTGGAGGCATGCCTGGTCCTGCCCCAGGCTTCCTAGGGTGATGCAGGTCGAGGAAGAATCAGCTAGCCATCATCCACTGCAGGCAGCAACCACCATCTATCCTGTACCAGTCTTTTTTTTTTTTAAATTGAGACAGAGTCTCACCTTGCTGCCCTCTGTAGAGTGCTGTAGTGTCATAGCTCACAGCAGCCTCAAACTCTTGGGCTCAAGTGATTCTCTTGTCTCAGGCTCCCAAGTAGCTGGGACTACAGGCACCCGCCACAATGCCCGGCTATTTTTTTTTGTTGTTGTTGTTATTGTTTATTTGTTTAGCAGGCCCAGGCTGGGTTTGAAACCATCAGCCACAGTGCATGTGGCCAGAGCCCTAACCACTGAGCTACGGGCGCCGAGCCTATCCCATATGTCTTGATCACCCCTGATATGGAACAGTGGCAAAGAATCACATGTACTTCCTGTTAATTAATTTTGATAATTGATGCATAATTGGAGTAAGGTATGATCGCAGCTTTCTTGAAGCTTCCTGAAGAGAGGAGAGGCAGGATGGATGAATGTCCCTCCACACTTTGAGGATGATTCTTTGAATTCGCTTATTTACGTCCTATACAGTTGGTGCTGGATGGAGGGGGAGCTCAGACAGGGTTGGAGCAGGGGTGGTTGGGTGTGGGGTTTGCTGAACAAAGCTGGTTTTAAACCCCAGAAGTTAACTTGCCAAATGGAGAGTCACCTTCTCCCCTGCACCCCCTAGAACTCCTGACTAGCTGTTGGTGGGGGTATGAGGAGAGTGGGGATGGTTTTTGGAGAGCCCTCGACCCAGGAGTCACTGCGTTGAGGGCACGAGGGGGCAGGAAGTTACCCGGATCAGGGCCAGCCTCCTGCTCGAGGAGCAAGCAGGAGCTTGTGGATTATTTATTCTTTCCTTTGTTCATTTAATTAATAAGTATGGAATCCTCAAGTGCCAGGTGCTCTGCTAAGTGTCAGCTTAAATTCACCTACAAATACAGGTTTCTAGCTTTCAGGAAAAATGGTCAGATCTGGTTCAAGAACCCGTGTTCCTGCCTGGCAGCTGTCAGCTGCCACTGAGCTGCAGTGTCCCCCCAGCCTCACATCGTCTAGTGCACGTTCCTCCCTGTGCTACTTCCCTGGCCCTAGCAGACTCGGGAGTTTAAGAACCCTGGTTTAGTCTCTGCTTCCTATATACCAAAACAATGTATACAGTCAGTGCCAAAGAAATTCTTGGTGGTTGTTGCACAAAACTGACTGTAGAGGGTACATACCATGGGCGCTGCAGCCTTGCAGAGGATACAGACTTGCCAACCATTCAGAGGGCAGTATGGCCAAATCTATCAAAACCTGAAAAGCCCATGCCCTTCCCGGCCCATGTGTTCCACAGCCACGTTCCACAGATATGTTTGCAAAAGAACATCACGATACAGACAAGTGACAGAATTGTTTGTAGAAGCCAACAAATGCCTATTAGAGGGGGATGAGTAGGTAAGATGTAGGGCTTCTATGCCAAGGGCTGTAGGAGAGAAGGGAATAGATGTTTTTCTGTTGATGTACAGAAGTTCAGAGATGTATTTTCAGCAAAAATAAAGCAAGGAGCAGAACAGTGTATGTATGATTTAGGTATAAAAGATGGCTGAAAGCAAGACTTTTAACACAGCCTGCTTGGCGTGAATCCTGGCTCTTCCACTTACTGGCTGTGTGATGTGGCTAAGTCGCTTAACCTCTCTGAGTTTAGTTACTTAGGCTGTGAGGTGGAGTTAATAATAGCATCTCATAGTAGAATGGTTGTGAGGATTCAATGTGTAAATATATATCGTGAAAAGAGTTGGTCCTAGGGTAAGTCCTCATTAGCTAGTATTATTACTATACATGCATATATAAACCTTTTTTATTTTCTGGAAGAAAACACAAAATGTTAGCAGGGGCTAACTTTTAATAATGAAGGAAGTTTGTGTGGAAGGAAAGATTTCCTATTTATTTTACTTTTTTACAAACAGTTTACAGATTTTATCAGAGCATTTGTAACTTTTGTTTTGAAATAACCTAAAACCAATCAATCCCAGGGGAGGAAGGGGTTCATCTGGAGTTAAGTGGGGGCTGGGAAAGTTAACTGAAGAGGTTACATCGGAGCTAAGACCTTAAAGGATCATCCGGGAGGAGAAGAGGGCTGGTGGGTGAAGTTACTTCTAGAAGAAGAAGCTTGTGCAAATATCCTGAAGCAGGAAAGATCAGGAGGTGTAGTCAGGGGCGAGGGTTGCAGACAAGCAACTGGGATGAGGCTGAAGGGGTCCTTAAAAGAATTCAAGGATGGGCCCAGACCTCCTGTATTCAACCTCTTAGGTGATGAAAAATAGATGATACACTCCGTATTTTTAAGCTGGATATAGAAATGCAACATTTCCATTCCCCAGATAAGAAAACTGAGCTTCAGAAATGTGAAGGGACTTTCCCAAGATCAAGTTAGAGGCACAGAGGGTCCCTTGGCTCCTGGGGTCATCTTATTCTGCCTCACATTACATGCTTTACCATGTTGACATTGTCTCAGTTTGAGGATGGGGACAATGAAGTCCAGGAGGACTGTGTATTTGTGTATTTCTGTATAACTCTGGGAAGGCAGGACCTGGGGACTGCTCTGTGGACTAGTGCATGCCCCAGATGCAGTAAATGTTTGTTGAAGGCATGAACAAGAAGTCAGGGGCAATCAGAACAGAGACCCAGGTTCAGCTCAGATCAGGGTCTCAGAAAATGTCAGCTGAAATGAAGACTCAGCTGAATTAAGACACAGCTGCCCCACCTGCCGTGGGGCTCGGGACCAGCCTGCCTGTGTGGGATCCCTCCCCTTCCTACCAGGACAGTTTTGCAGGGAAGGGATCTTCTTTCCCCCACAAATGACACTAATGGTGGCACTGATGATGGCCTCAGCTGCTTGTGGCCAGACCACTCCCCGCCCCTTACTGACACCTCTCACAGCACATAGACTACAATAGGGCCTCTAGGGACCCCTGGCCCTTTTCTCCAAGGTGGGAGGTCTGGCCAGGAATTAAGTCCTGACTCTCCACCTGTTGACATGTGCCCTTGTGCCTGTCCCTTCCTTTCCTCTGTGCCTCTGTTTCTGTCTCTCCAAACTCTGTCCTTCAATGCTGCCTTTGGTGTGGGAGTGAGAGAATGCGATGGCGCCAGATCCTGCCCGGACCATCTGTGCGGCCAGCCTGGGGGTGAGTCCCTCACCTTCCTGAGCCTGAGCTCCTCCCCTGTGAGCTGGATGACAATTACATTCCCCTGTCTGCAGTGACGACTGGATGACGTCATGCGTGTCGGGCACCTGATACCTGGCACAGCACCTGCCATGTCCATGTCCTGGAAGTGTGGCCAGTACTTTCCTTACCTTTCCAGCATCATTGACTCCATGTTGCCCCCAAGAGCTCAGAAGGGAAAGCAATTTGTGCAAGTTGAATATTCCAGCTCCAAGCCAAGCCTTTGCTGTCCCTTTTGCCTGAAATGCCCTTTTGTCATCACTCTGCATCAGAGACCCACTTGCTTTCCTCCTGGCCTGGCCTGTTTCTCAGCATCCCTGGGGATTTGGTGCTCTTTCGTCTGGGTGCACCTGAGGGCCCTGTATTGCTGGGAGTACTCCAAGGGTGTCCACTGCTCCCTCTTTGTCCCTGGCACAGCTGTTGCCTGCCTCAGTTCCCCTGGGGGCATGGAGTGCCTGGGCCAACCCTTCCCTCCCCAGTCCCACCATGAGGCTAAGGGAGGGGAAATGCCTAGGTTCTCATCCCAGCTCTGCTGTTCCCCAGCCCTGCGGCCCCAGGGGAGAGACCTCACCTCTGGGAGCCTCAGCATCCTTTGCTGTGCAGTAGAGATGCTAAGGGCACCTGCCTGGCAGGGCTGCATTGGAGGTCATGTGAGTTACTATCTGAAGGTGGTCAGGTTGGGTGTCTGGCTCACCCAGTGCACTGCGTGTTAGCGGCTGTTGTCATTATTTTTACTGTTGCTATGTTATCAAGTCTCCCAAGGCACAGAGCAGCAAGGAAGTAGGGTGTCCTGGCCAGATGTGGTGGACCTGCTGCCTGGAGTCAGCCTGCCTGCCTTCACGTTTCTCCCTCCCACCTGAGGCCACCGAGCACCAGGTTTGGAGGAGAGAGCTGAGTGTGCTGGGATTTCTGGAGGGGAAGGAGAGCCCAGTGGAAGGAGGCCATGTCCTTCTTCATCCTCAGTGACAGGTGACGTTGGAACCACAGACTTCTTTCTCTTTTCTAAGAGGGACCTTAATATTAGGCTGCTGCTTCTGGGCCTCTTCTTTGCTGTGGCACTTGGCAAATAAGCTCCCTGAGGATTACGGGATCACACAGGACTGGCTGGCTCCTGCGTTCCCTCTCTGCAAAGGGAGTGTCTCTGTCCCCTCCTGCAAGGCCTGCCTGGGGAAGCGCAGCTGGGCTCCTGCAGTGGGAGCAGGGGGATGTCTAACCCCTACCTCGGCTTGCTATGGGACCGTGGGTACAGTGCCTCACCTCTCTGAACCTGTTTCCTTACCTGGGAAGCAAAGGGTTTGCACTCCAGCTCCAGGAAACTAGGAAAATTTTTTTCTCCCTTTTCACCAGGAAAAGAAAAAGAATTTCTTTCAGCGGTGGTGATGGCGTGTGTGTGAGCAAGTGAGTGAGTGTTTGTGTTTTTTGCCTAGAATGCCTCCCTCCCACCTTTGCCTGAAGATTTCTCCAAAAAGCCTTCCCTTCCTCCAGGAAGGCGTCCCTGACTCCCTCCTTGGCTGGGTTGGGTGCTTCCTCCGGGAAGCCACAACCCTGACTTTCCTCTCTCAAGGTGCCTATATCTTGCCCACCACTAGCAAAGAGCCTGGGCAGAGGGGCCTCACTCTGTATTTATTGAACTGCTCTAACTGGAGGGTTTTCTTTAGGGCTGGGGTGGGGGGAGATAGGGGATGGGGGACAGCAGGAGTGAAGGCCCCTCCCTGAAGACTCTTTGAAGGACAGAGCTGGTTATAGTCCCTGGGAGACATAGACAGTTTTAACTCTCATTTCCCAGTCCTGACTTTGTGTGGGGGCCTGGTGGGAGGCCTCTGTACCTCCCAGTGAGTCTTGCCCCCCCAGGTGGCGAGGGAGCTCGGTTGGGCTAGGCTGGGGCAGATGGCACTGCCCTCTCTGCTCCTCCCTTTCATTTTAGGCCTCTCTGAACATCCAGCCCTGAGCCCCCCATCCTTGGAGCTCAGAGCTTCACAGAAGCGGCTCAGCAGGAAACCAGAGTGCTCTGACCTCTCTCATCTCTTAAACTCTTTTAAAGGAAGAAATACCTTGATGGGACTGTCTTCTGGCAGATTTACATTTTTTTATTTTTTTTTAATGCCAACCACGGCTCCACAAAATGGGAAACCCAAGCTCTAGGATAGAGATCAAGACACAGGGAGACACTGGTGGGCGGCTGACTTTTCTCATCATGCTGCTGTTGGCCAAGGGTCCCTGCCTGTCCAGGTTCTCAGGGAGAGTAGCCACCAGGCCAGCGTCCTTCGGTCCCCTCTCCCTGCCTTGTTCTGGCTCCCCAGTGTCCCAAACCTCACAGAGCACACTCCTGCCTCTGGCTTTGTAGGTGTCAGGCCTCCACTGAGCATCTCCTTCCCCTCCCAGCTCCCCTCCATGGCCTCAGAGGAGCCTCCGCTAGGTTCTAACTGGGATGGGTGGCCCTCCTCTTTGTGCCTGTTAGGACTACCAATTAGAACCCAGCATCTGAAAAACAAAGGTTTGAAGCCCAAGAGATCTGGGTTTGAAGTATAGCTATGGGCTCTGGAACTTGGGCAGCTCCCTAACCCTCCCTGGGCCTCTGGTTTTCCTTCCAGAAAGTGGGTGGAAAAGTAGTCGTCTCTGAGAGTGGTTGTGGAAGTGGTGGCTTGAACTTCTGTTCCAAGTGTGTGTGGCCCCAGACCATGCAGAATTTGAAAGTAAGAATTAGAACTTGTTTAGCTGCTTGATGGCACTGTGACATGTGAGCTTATTTTACAAATGTGTCTATAACAAATCAGAAATAAATTGGTTGAAAACGAAACAAAACAAAACAAAACTGGTCCTTTCACAGTGAAAAGGGAGAAACACTGAGAATTTGAGAAGTCTTGCTTCAGTAGGGAAAAAAATTTCAAGAAACGGTTGGTTAATTTCATCCATCCTTCCTTCCATCATCAATCCATCCATCCATTTATGCATCATGAATTAGCCCTTCACTACGGGGGCTCAGAGGAGCCAAAGTTGGCTCCTTTTCACTTATTGAGTGTTGTTGGGATAGGGGAGAGAGAATTCCTTCAAGAGATGGGCAGAAGCATTTTTGCTCAGCAAAGATCAGGTAATGAGACCCCATGTTATATTATACTTGGGGTTAGGGTGGGTGGGTCAGGAGAAGCCCCATCCCCCATTCTGTTCCACGCTCTTTCTGGGTTCCTGCTTTCATTTTTTTTTTGAGACAGAGCCTCAAGCTGTCACCCTGGATAGAGTGCTATGGTATCATAGCTCACAGCAACCTCCAATTCCTGGGCTCGAGCGATTCTCCTGCCTCTGCCTCCCAAGTAGCTGGGACTACAGGCACCCGCTACAGTGCCTGGCCATTTTTTTTTTTTTTTTTTTGGTTGCAGCCGTCATTGTTGTTTGGCAGAATTTGAACCCGCCAGCTCAGGTGTACGTGGCTGGTGCCCTAGCCCGTTGAGCCACAGGTGCCGAGCCCCTGCTTTCAATTTTGTTGGGAAAACCTGGGCAGGATTTACTTTAAGTCTGTCCTTCATCTTCCTAAAATTCAAAGTCAGGAGTTTGTTCCCCCTTCCTTCCACCCCCCAACCTAATTTCCTTTTATTATGAAAACCAGGAAAATGACAAGTAATTGCTTGAAAATGTTAGAAAGATTGCATTTTGTTTTGCTACTATCAGCTTAAAAATAATGTTTAAGAGATTATGAATGGGTGATTAACTATTTTTTCCATTACTTCTCTTTCAGAAGCAAAACCACAACGATTGTGATATGCACAGTGAAATGGCAGCCTCACTGTTTGAAACTAGGCGAGAAAACAAAAATGTGTACCTTGCAAGGAGCTATGTCTCTTTTGGGGAGAAATTGTTCTGCTTAGGTCTTGAAGAAGGGGAAGCCAAAAAAGGTTGGTGGAAGTGGCTAAAAGCAAACACAGTCTCCTGTGCAAATTTCTCTTCACTGCCCCCTCCCTCCGCACTCCTTATGGTAAATAGCAGTTGTGGGCAATGCCCCTCAAATTCCCTATTTACTGCCTTTCCTGAGTCAGTTCGTTTTGGGTGAAAACAGTCTCTGATGCAGCTCTTTTGCGCCATTTCAGCGGGTGTTTATCATTTAAAAGGAACAATTTTAATACCTACATTTGCCTTACAGTATGAGCCATAAATGTGATTTAGGCTTCTCTTTATAATAGACTCTACAAACAATTGCCTAGGCTCCAGAATAACCGTTTCCTCCAAGTGGTGCCAGTGAAAATGAACGTGCTTTTCCTCCTTTGATGAAAGTTTCCCTTTTTAATACCTCTTAAAATTATCCTTAACAAAAATTGGGTAAATGAGCTCATTGGTGCCTCTGCCTTGCTGGGGGTCTGGAGTCTCCCCAGAGACGTTTTGGGGTGGCTTAGGAGGTGGGGCTGGGCAAGCTGTGTTAGAAGCTGTCTGATCCTGATGTCTGCTAACATTGTGGAAGCTCTGACTTTTGAGGAGCAGAGCTGGAGGGCTGTCAAGGGTCTTCATTCTCTTAGCCCAGTGGCTGCCCAGTCCTGGGAGCTGTAGGCCCACTGTATGCTTAGGACTCAAACTGCTGTGTGACAAAACTAGTGGATCCAGTCTTGGACACCATGAATGTTGATGGACTAGGGCATGTGTCCTGGGATGGTGAGGAAGATGGTGGCAAGTCTGCAGGACTGGACCTGTCCTGTTTACTCAGAATTATCCAGTGGATAGTGGTTAGTGCCCTAGGCCCCTCATACCACACAGCCACTCTGTCCCTTGAGTGGAGGTGATGAGCATGGGCACGTTTAACCTGGGGAAGGAGTGATGTCACTTAGGAGACAGAGACCTGGAGTCTGTCTTCTAGTTACTGGAGGGCTGGACCATGGAGTTGATGTCTACGTGGTTTCCAGGTGCAGGGTGACGTGGATGCCTGGGGAAATGCGCAGGAGAGTGAGCCCTCTGCCAATGGTGCAGAGGCAGGAGCTTCCCGCTGCAATCTCCTTCACCACTGAGGGCGTTTCTACACTGGGAAGCATCTCCTTATCCCGGACATTCCAGAACTCGTCCCTTTTGTTTTAGCTGACCTTCTGGTGGCCTCCTTTCCCCAGTGTGCGAAGGCTATAGCCCGGAGAATGAGGAAAGCCTTCTGCACAGATATGTTGCTTCCCGCTGAGAAATGCCTCCATTCGGGGGAAAAATGGGATTAATTTTTAGTGGAAGCAGCAGTGGCTGAACATGCAGTTTTCAAATTGTTGACTATGATATTAAGTAACAAGGAGACTCCTGTCCAATGGATGTTATTAAAATTAACTGTTTTAGCACTACATTTAGAATCAAAACCAATCTGTCACTCCTAAATTGGTTTCTTTCAACTGCTATTTGCGGGTAAAATGAACAGTTTTAACAATTACATTTCCAGTGCAAATCATAAACTTGATTTACAGGAAAACACTTAATTTACTGCATTTGATGGTGCACCAGAGCTGCCAATTATCTGACTGTAGATTTCCCCACTTGGCTATTTGCTTCTTAAATAGCAGCCTTGGCCCCATTGCCTCACTTACCTATGGGCCCAAGGTTCCACCTGGAATTACAGACCCTGACTGGGAATTCTGTTAGTGAGGAGTTGGGTGCTCAAAAGCAGATGGGGGTCCATATGGAGACAGGTGCTCCAGGAACCCCTGTGCTATTTCAAGTTGTGAAATGTAAAGTGGAATATCATCACTGTTTAACCCAATCCGAGCTAGCCGTTAAGGAGGGAGAATCACAGAACGAGCAGATGGACCCTTGGAGAGAATTGTTCATTCATTCATGCAGACTCAAACAGTAATAAAGCAGCCATCGTCCCAGAGCGAGGAGCTGTGCAGGTTATGCAACGATGGCTGCACCTCCCTGCTCCTCCCTGCTCCCTGCCCTCAACAGGTTCATAGTCTAATAGGATAGAAATGTGCTGGATAATGTAATTTTGTAATATGACAAACCTCCTTTCTAATTGTCAGCCATGTATATCTGATATGCAGGCCCCAGTGAGAGGCGATTATTCCACTCAGAGGTTCTGGGGTGGGGAAACTAACATTTGACAGCTTTGCAGAAGTTGTACTTGAACCAGAACTTCAAGCCTGAATAGGAGCCTTTCAGGTAGAAAGGGAGAAAAAAGGGTCTTCCAGGCAGAGGGTATTTTTAGTGAAGTGGGATATAGTCTGGCCTGGTAGGAGGGGTTGGAGCCAGGAGTTTAGATTCTGTCTGGTTGACAATTGAAGCCAGGGAAATGAAAGCCCCCAGCATTGAAATGCTCCACGTAAGTCAGAAGAGACTGTAAATACCAAGAACTGTAGGATGGGGGATGGAGGACAGTTTCCCAGTATTTTGAGAAGTCAGAAAGCATATGCAAACATATGCAAATGAGATGCGAGCCAGCACCTGCTCTGCATTGTGCAGTCAGCCGGCTTTCTGCAGCGGGGAGGGCCCTGTGTGTTTCCACAAAGGTGAGAGCCTGTCTCCTTGTGACTCCACTGAGCTATGGGACACATTGCCTGGCTGTATAAAAAAGAGAATTGCCCATCTTGGGCAAATTCAAGGAGAGAAAGTGGCCACAAAAAGATGAGAAGAAGAGACCAAAAAAGGTCTGTGCCACACCTTTTGGGGGCAAAACACGATTGTAAGAGGGACTTTTCCTAACAAATGCAATCAGTGTAACCTGGTTTCTTGTTCCCTCAATGAATCCCCAACAATAAAAAAAAAAAAAAGATAGAGAATTGCCCGAAGACTTTCCCTGCCAGAGACCTTTCTTTTAGAAGAATTCCCCTCCACAGTGAGAAGGACCAGAGTTTAGGCACCAGAAGAACAAGATGAAGTCCCCAAGGTTGCCACCCCCGAGGGAGCCCAGGCCTCAGGGTTTGGAGGGGTTGGTGCCTAAGAGTGACAAGAAGCTGGCACGGGAGGCTGGCCTGTGAGGGTCAGGGTGCTCATTCCCTCTGCCCAGGCTATCTGTGTCGTGCAGCAGCACCCTCTACCCCTCGTGCTCAGTGCCCCCCATAGAAAGGGATCAGGAGGATCTTTCAGAATCAGTACCCTGTGAATCAAGGGTCTCCAGTTTTCTCTCAGCCTGATAATTGTGCAGCTCAGACCCTGCCTGAGCCCCTGAGGGGTAGTTACTAAGAGGGTGATGTTACCAGGCAGCGTGTCTGCCTCACAGGGGCCTTGGGGCGCATCCCCTACTCTCCTGTGGGCTGGGATGAGAGTCATTCGGGATTCTGTCAAGAAACAAGAGGATGAGAACCTAGTTGGTGTGGGGGCGGAGGGCAGTGCCTGGGCCTCGGACAAGGCCTCTCTCTTTCTCTCTGCTTCTTGGAAGCCACACCAGACAGTTCAGGTAAGAGCCCTTCCCACTAGAGAGTCCGCCCATCCTGGCCAGAGGCAGGACGTAGTGGGGTGGGCACATGTGAGGATGAGGGGCTGCTTGACAATAATAATTTTGGAGGGTAGAGGTTTGTCCCCGGCCTCCAGGACAGCACTCATGCCCCCAGTTAGAGCCACCCTGCGAGAGGACAGACAGGGCTGGCCAGCGGGCCAGGCCTGCTCCACCTGTGGGTCTAGGGCTAACAAGGCACATCTCTGCCCTGTCTGGCTGCCCCAGTCCTTCCATGGACCTCCTTTATCCTCTCCCGCCTCTCCCTATCTGCTTTGCAGCATGGCTGACTGTCTCTCAGGGGTCTCTGGGTCCTGTGATCCTCCCTCTGCTCCCTGCCTGTCCTCCCTGGCTTCCCTGGTGCCCTGGGGCGGCTCCCTCTCGTCCTCGCCTGGTCAGGAGGTCGGCGGCCCTGCCCTCCTCTGCGTGTCTCCTGCCTCAGCACCCCCTCTCCTCTGCCCATCCCCACCAGTGCCCGTGCCCTGAGCACTTTGGGGGAACGAGGAAGGGACTCACCCCGCTGAGGATGGCAGCGGTCGGCGGGGAGGGGAATGGGAATAGCCGGCCTTCAGCAGGTGGCACTGTTGGGCGACTTTTGCTCCTGAAACCTTTTAGCATGAAAAAACCACACTGGAATCTATTGGCATTTGAGAGCTTCTTCTTCTTTCTTTTTTTTTAATAAATTTTTTTTAAATGAAAATAATGACTCTCATTTCCTGGGCATCATTAAACAAGGTGCAGTGTTTGTGTGTGTGTCTGTGTGTTATTAGGATGTATGAGTGCAGATGGAGCTATGGACTGGAGTGTAAGGGTACGTGAGCACAAGCCGAGGCCACGGGCGTGGATGTCAAGCTGCGTGCAGATGGCAGTGTCTGCGTGCAACCGCGTGAATGCAGGTTTTTGGTACGCACCGGTGTAGGGCGTGTCTCGGCACGTGTACGTCAATGTCCGGCTCACGTCTGCACCTACGTCTGTGTAGCTGTGAGTGTGTGAGGATGTGGTGCGGGGCAGGTTGTGTGGGGGCGCAGGGTGACGTGCTGTGTCTGCAGCAGCTCCATCTAGTGCGTAAGAGGGAGAGCCGCGGAATCAGGCCTCGGGGTTTGAATTCTGCCTTCACACTTCCAGCTGTGTGATTTGGACCTAGTTGCTTAAGTCTCTGAGCCTCAGAGTCTTCATCTGAAAAATGAGATAATGGTAATATCTGCCCATTCAGATGACAGTGAGGATTAAATAGAACCATCTGTGGCGAGGGTCTGGTGTGGTGCAGGGCTGTGCGACAGTGGCAGGGTCTGGCTCCATGGCTGGCTGGGCTGGGCTTCCCAGACCCCCAGGCTTGTAGTGCTGTTCTCTCCAGGGGCCCAGGGGCCCCGAAGTAGGGATGTCTTGAGGGCTCTGGGGTCTTCCCAGCCCTAATCTGTGCTGGCCCTTGTGGGCAGAACCAGGTCCGAGACTGAAAATGCCAGAACTGCAACGGATCTCTGGGGTCATCGACTCCAGCTCCTCACTCTCCAGGAGAGAAGAAGGCAGCCCAGAGGGGCCTGTGACCCTCCCTCGGACTCAAAGCCAGTCTGGGCCTGGCCTACCCTGTCTGAGGGCACCTAGCGGGTCTGGTTTCCAGGCTGGTGCCTAGAGACAGAGTGCGGGGAGAGGCCTGTGCCTCGGCTCCTTGCCGTCTGGACCCCCTTCCTCATCCATCTTTCTTCTTCTCACCTTTTTGTGGCCACTTTCTCTCCTAAAAGTAAAAATGCAGGGAGGGAAACATCTGTCTGGTTCTCTGTTGATGTGTGACAACCACCTTCAAACCTAGGGGCTTAGAGCAGTTTACTATTGTTATGCCTGACTGGGCTCACCAGGGGGTCTTGTGAGGTTGGCTGGGCTGGGAGTCACCTGTGGACTGGCCTCTCAGGTCCTCACCTCTCTCTCGTTGCAATGTTTCACCTCTGGGGCCTTTCCATGTGGTTCGGCCCTCTCCCGGCAGAGTGGCTTCGGTGTAGTAACTCTTTCTATATGGTCGCTGGCTCCCAGGACACAGAAAGTGGAGGATGTCAGGTTAGTTAAGGGCTCTGCATCGGACTCACACGGTGTCCCTTCCTCCGTACTCTGTTGGTAAAGCCATCATGACTTACCAGATTCAAGAGGGCACAGAAACAGAACCCACTTCTTCATGGGCGAGGACGTGGTCATATTGCCAAAGAGCCCGGGGGTGAGTGACAGTGTTGTGAGTCTTTGGAAAATGCAGTCAGCCCCAGCTTCCTAAGTCACTGTAAAATGGGAAGAAAACGCCAGTCTCGAGTATGTTTCTTCTCCATCATTTCATCCAGTCCTCTCAACAGCCACAGGTCTATCCTGTGTCACCACTGTGTCACCCTGGGCAACTTCCTTCCCTTCTTGGCACCTCGGTTTCCACACGATAGTGACAGTGCCCAGCTTGCTGAGGTGTCACGATGCATGCGGGAGTCGGCCTGGCACGCGGGGAGACCTCCGATGTGTTCTCACTCGCATCTTCCTTCTCCTTCTCTCACAGAATCAGAGGCTCAGAGAGGCTAAGGGACTGCCTCAGGGCTGCACAGATCAAATGCCCAGCACCATCCCTGCAAACCACACACTGTTCTCCCTGAGGCGCTGTCGGGAGAAGGGTCAGTGAGGCTGCAGGGGGAGAGGAAACTCAAAGCTGGAGAGTTGGAGGGGAAGTCACTGTCCTGTCTCAAGCTGTGGTTGTGTCTCCCGGGGGCTTTTACACTCACGTTGCTCTCTGCAGAATGCATTACTGGTCTTTCTACCCTCAGCCTGAACTCTCCATCTCTAGCCTGCCAGAGAGCCCAGCTTTCCAGACTGTTCCATGCACACAGACTCATAGGTCCTGCCAGCTGCCCTGTGAGGGACGCCATTCCACAGGAGAGGAAGCTGAGGCCTAGAAAAGGCACATGGTCCCACGTGGCTGTGCTGAGGCTCTTCTGACCCCTCCTGGGCACCTGTCCTCACCTGCAGCACCTCCACTTGTCCCAGCACCTCTCTGCTGCTGTCCTCCTCCTGCCCACAGCTCCCCTCACCTTGCACCTGTCCTGCAATGCAGTGGTCCCCCTGCGTTCCTGGCCTTTTCACAATCTCTGCCCGTGGTGTGTTCACTAGACCACCAGACCCGTGAGGAGCTCTGCGACAAAAGAGGGTCAGCGTCAAACAGTTTGGGAGACATGGCTTCCTTTCTCCCTTCCTTCTCAGTTTGCCAACTTTAACTGTGTCCTTCCACCCCATGCACCCGCTTTTGTTTCATAAAATCAGTTTTTAACATCTCCCATTGGGATATTCTTTAAGAAATGTGGTTTAAAGAGTGGAGTCCAGATCTCTAATCTGTTCTTGGTGTTTAAATAAAGGGCTTCCTAATTAGATCTCAACTCTGCTTTCAATTTTATTTCCCTCAGAGTGTCATTGTCTTCAGCAGTCCTAGTGTCCATAGAACCCGTGGCCTTGCCCTTCCCTGTTTTTGCTCAGACCTCTCAGCTCCCCCATCCTGCTCAGATCTTGGTTCCTGTAGGGACGTGCTCAGCCCCGGCACCCCTGGCCATGCCTCATTCTGTTATTGGGTGGACACAGGGCGAGTTTCCTTTCCATGCATCGGTCTCTAGCCACACACTCAGCCCTAAATCCTCTGAGGGTAGAATGTCATCTGGGGCCTCTGTGTCTCCTGACTGCCTCCCCAATCCTTCTTGCTGGATTGGCGACAGCAAGGCTCTGAGGAGTGCTCAAGTGGGAAAGGCATTTTGATGCTTGGCGACAGGCGGGCTTGGCTGGAGTTTCACTCTGAGTCGGGGAGGGGTGCGTGACCCTTTGCTTTAGTGCGGGAGTCCTGGGCTCTCTAGTCAGTAGGTGGCGCTGGTCCACAGATCTGCCCCTGTGTTCAGTCTGAGTTGAACTTGAGATTAGCAATTCTCCCCTTCTCCCTAGGGTCAGAACAATAGGAATTGGACTTGGGCTACAGCAGCAGAGATCACAGCTAGACTCAAGAAATGACTTTCCAAGGAGTGAAGACAGTGAGTCATTGGACAGATGCAATTCCAGTGACAGGCGTTGGATCTAGGGGACTTTCTCTGTCGTTCTTAGGAAATTAGGGGTGACTGTGCCCTCCAGGGGATGAATGCACTGACCTCTTTTGGGCTTCTCCAGCTCTGTGATTGCCAGACCTGCCAGCTTCCAGGGTGCCTGGGGTGACAGGTGAGGAGTGGGGGTGAGAGGAAAGTGGAGAGGGGTTTGTGTGGCAGGGCCAGACCCCAACCTCTGCGGCTGAGGCCTGTGCTGCCCAGATGAAGGGAGGTTGGCGTGCCAAACCGCCCCAGTGGCTCTTGGAGCCACTCGGGGGCCGCTCCCCCACTCACATGCATGGTTATTTTTAGCACTGGGATGTGCAGAATATGCTACAGAGAAACAGAGTGGAAAATCTGACACTCAGAGCCCCGCTTGGAGGGAGACACAGTTCCCCCAGCCGGGCGCCGCTCACGTGTCTCATTTGCATCTTGCACGTTCCTCTGAGCAGCCCGACTTCGAATTCCTGCTGACTCCCTGGAGCTGACCCACAGCACCCTGCACGGTGTCTGGGGTCCTTGGACTTGGCCAGACATCAATGGCTCCTGGTCAGCCCTTCTTCCTTCAGTGAGCACCAGAATTGTGATCTGTGATCTTCATGTAAGCAGGGACACTACACAGAAAGCCCCACTATCATCTTCTGAAGCCATAGCATGAAGAAGACAGGGCAGGTTTTATGATTATCATTAGGTAGGGGGGGAATCCTAGGCCCAGAGAGGGTATCAAGCAGCCTGAGGTCACCCAGAGAGAGAATAATGGAGCTGCCTCTTAGGAAGTCACCCCCTCTGCTCTTGGGGCATTCAACTCAGAATGCAACATCTACAAAGCTTGGAGTCAGGTCCAAATGGCTTAGGAGAAGGGGAGGCTGTGCAGTGAATATTTACTTAGAAATTCCTTTATGTTTTTTTTTTTCCTTCTTATTACAAAAACAATGCATGCTCTTTGTAGAAAATTTAAAAATACAGATAGGCAAACAAGAAAATTAAAAACACCCCTAATCCCTGCACTCAGAGATAAACCATGTAATATTTTGGTAGATATACTGCCAGGGTTTTCCTTTTTCTTCTTGAGAACGTTTTCATTTATTTTTAATTACTCATGTGATATAGGAACATGTTCTTGCTAGAAAAGTTCAAACAATATAGATCAAGCTAAAATTTCCCCTGCCCCTTACCCAGGGCTTCCCTTTCCCCCCAGAGGTAATCACGGTTATAATTTTGACATATTATTCCTGGTTTTTTTTTTTTTCAGTCCATACACATTTATATCTGTACATAGAGAGATACATAGTTTTATTTTGAGTGTGTTTGGATTTTTTAAAAATAGAAATGGTACAGGTGTTGTTCTATGCTTTGATTTTGTCACCTTGCTGTTAGTTTTGGGGTTCTCTCAATGTCAGCAGTTACAGCTCTCACTGCTGGGTAGAAGTCCTTTGCATGGACGTCAGAGTTTATTTAGCCACTCCCCTTGTGATGGATTTTTTGATTGCTTTTACTTTTTGTGTGTATGTGATCGTAGTGGGTTGCTGTCCATGCTCTTGTGTGTGCCTCCTTGGGTGTGAAAGCTTCTCTAGGGTGAGAACTGAGATGACAAATTGCTGGTCACTCTCTTTTTTGCATGCATTAAGAAAATGGGGGGACCCTGAACCAACTGCCCTAAGAACCTGCCTTGTCTGCTTTTCTGTGCTAATAAGAAGGCAGCTAAGACTGTGCTCAGGACAGCCTTGTGTGCTGTGAGGTCCTGATAGATGTACCTAGGGAGATTAAAAAAAAAATCAGGGCAGGGTATAGTCGAATGCATTCAGTGTACAGTTGAGTAGATGCACTAAAACGCTCTTGGAAATTCACCAGTGCCCATTAGTATGTCAAGAGGTGTCCATAGTAAAGAAACAGGTTTGTCTTCATTTAGGCTGGCTTTTCCCAGCTGGAGGGCTGCAGTGCAGGAAACAGAGATTGTAGCAGACAGCAGCAGTGCCCTGCCCACTTGCCCTTGGCCCCGCCTTTCAGTATACCTTGGGTCCTAGTTCCACCTGCTGGCACCTGTGTTTGGTTGCCTGTGTTTTTTTCTCTTGCTGTGGGGACTGTGAGTCTGTCTGTGGCAGGATGGAGGAGCTGGGGAACCCATGCTGTCTGTGGCCTCAGCAGCCCCCAGCCAATGACCGAGAGTTGGTGTATAATAGATACCCCAGTCCCTCGTGCTTTACCTGGGGTAACTTTGAGGCAGTGTTCTTCACTGATCCTCAAGTTTCCCCAGAGGGAGTGGGCTCTAATCCCACTGGCTTGAAAACACATCTGGTACTGGCTGCCTTCCTTCCTTGTCTCACTTCCCAGCTCCTCTCCCCACCCTCCCTGCATTTGACTCTACCTGCATGTGGGTCCTGGATCTGCTCCAGGGAGACTGAGCAATGGGCACTTCTTAATGGCTTCACGTGACTGTCTTACATATTTCTCTAAAATGATGCCGCATGGCAGGGCATTGAAGGTAGTGTCCACTTTCATGCCGTTATAAAAAATCCCTAATAGCTGTATGCATTTCTAATTATTGCTTTAGGGACTATTTCTAGATATAAAGCCAGTGGCTCCAAAAGCATGCATTTACCTGGGGCTTTGATAACTTTGTGGCATCTGCGTTCTTCCCTTCTGATCTTGTTCTAACACCACTTTGCCACCACAAAGGGCACAGATCGACCAACAGTGGATGTGCTCTGGGGATTTGGAGGCGGGTGAAGTCCTCTCAGAGGGGCTGGGAAAGGCAGACTGCAGGAAGTACCCAGTAAGGTACAGGGAAAGAGCCAAGGATCCTCCTGGAGTTCACAGTCAGGGATTTGGAGCTTGGTGGTAAGGGGGAGCTTCTTCTTCAGTTCTTATTCTAAACCCTTCTCAGCTGCAAGGCCCAGCTGAATCCTACCTCCTCCAGGAAGCCTTCCTTGGCTTTTCTCTCCCGTATGGCCCTCACCTCAAGGCTGCACACATGGGACATGCCACATCCTGTGGGTAGTGACTCCGTCTGCAGAGTTGATGTTTATGTACAGGACAGATTGACACATATAGGGCTTATTAAATGCTTGAAGTTGAGGTAAGGGAGCCAGAGAACCCAGATTCTAATCCCACCTTTGCTGCTGACCTCTGTGGGGACCTATGGACCTCAGGGCAGAGGTCCTGAACGTGGGCTAGAATGGACAGGGCATGCTGTGGGCTACTCTCTCCCTTCTCAGCCTCTCCCTCTGTCCCTTTCTGGGGAGTCTCAGAGGCTGAGCTGTCTGCGTTCCGCAGGGCTGTGAATATCGGTGCGTCTTTCTTTTTATCCTTCCAGGTGCAGGTTTCCAGAGACAAATATACCCTCCATTCCCAGCCCCTCGATCTGTCTAAACACAATTTGACATGCGTTGCTATTAGCTTAGCACCTTATCAAATAATGCGGCCTGATCGAGATAAAAGGTTTTACAACCCTTGCTGCCTTTGTTTCTGCCTGCATTCACCCGCTGAGACAGCTAATAATTACCACCAAAGACAAAGAGAAATCTATACGCTCAGCACAGAGGTTCCTGTGTGCATGTTAAGCAGCAGCCCGAGCAGAGAGAGGTGGGAGGAGGTGGCCCCAAACGCAACCTGCGCTGCCGGCCTGGCCTTCCAATCACCTAGAGAGAGTGGCCCCAGTGGGGTTAAGGGGCCTGGAGACCCCTGGTGGCTGGGGCGATCCTGCAGTCTGTGTCATCTAACCCCTGGTGGAGTGAGGGGTGGGAGGGGTGCCCTGGAGCTCTGCCCTGGATGTGCAGGGTCAGGGAGGTCAGAGTGAGGAGAAGGCAGAGGCCGGGGCGCCAGTGGAGAGGGCGGCTCAGCATCTGAGTTGCTGTCCTGGCTGTACTCCTGGGTTGCTCTGAGACTTTGGGTAAATCATTTGCCCTCAGTGGCCTTTGGTCTCTGCTTCTATAGATGGGGCAAATGGGGCAGTGTGCGGGGAGTCTGCAGACTTGGGCTCGAGAGTCAGCTCGGCTGCCCAGGCAGTGTCAGGCTGTTCTGGGGCTCAGCTTCTCCATCTGGGCAATGCAGGCAGGGTTGGTTGGGATAACAGCTTCAGGCCTTTCAGGACTGTGCCCCAGGGGGCAGTCAACTCAGCCAGCTTCCCCTGGGGTGTCTAATCCATGGTCAGGCCTATGTGGGGCCTCGACTAGGGGTGCCAGAGAAGGAAGTGGTGCAGGACTTGTTCTGAGAAGCTGTCTCAGGGACACGGTTTTCCTCATAGACAGTGAAATAAGAGTTCGTAGGAGGGAGAGCGAACTAAGGCAGTTTGAGAAGGCTTCTTGCAGTCAGTGGACAGGAATGGTGCTGGTGTAGGTAGGGTGGAGCCCCTGAATGGGGGTTGTGCAACAGAGTTGGTGACGAGGATTGTGAATAAGGTGGGTGGCAGGGGTTGAGTCTCTGATTGCATAGTCTGGACTCCAGTCTCTGTAGGCACTGGCCACTTTCCAGGGGACAAAGATTCCCCAGGCATCTCAGGACTGAAGGGGCTGCCTGTAGTCCCCTCATCCTATACCCCTGGCCTGCTGTGGACAGGACAGAGCTAGTGGTGTGCTCACAGATATTTAACAGTTTTCTGGGGGGAGGGAAGGTACTGATTTGTAGCTTTTATAAATTTCCATGGTGTAAACCCTCCATCATGACTATCTCCAAGATACCAGTGTGACATCAGTGTGACTGGAGGCAGAGCTGGGGAGAGATGAGCACAGCCAGCTTTCATGGGTCAGAACCCAGTGCTAATGTGAGATCAGAGACTCACAGGGTGTCATGGCTCAAGAGGCAAAAGAGGGAGTAGCACATGTGTCACCTTCACTCCCACCTGTGCCTGTAAGCAGACATCACTAATCAATTGTTCCTCTGCTAAGCCCAAGGTCTTTCATATCTGAGTGCTGTAGGAAGCCACTATCAATTAATTAGGGCTGGCGTATAAAATGACAACTTTTTGTCATGGAGGCTAACCTCCTCTTTGTACATGTGGGGAAACTGAGGCCCAGATAGGGGAACAGAATGTACTGAGGTCACCTAAATGGTTTGGAAAAGCTCGGGCTGGAAGTTAGTGGTCTGCCTCCCCAGCTGGCACTTCCTTGTTCTCCTACACTGTCATTTCCTCTGCAGCTGAGAGCAGTAATGTGGGAAGGAAACCCAGCTCCCAAGAGACCTTGGCCTGGGTTGGGTAGGTCCCTTCCCTGAAGCTCCTACTTTAAAGATAGGGATGAATCCTGTCCTAATCATGAATTCTCATTCCAAAGGCTGTTTGCAGCAAACTGCCATTTCTGCTCTGCGTCCTTCCTTGGGGGGTGTGAATGTGGCTGTATGCAAACTTATACATTCCTGCCCACACAAACAGGTATTTTTTATTTCCTGTGAACTGGTGACACACTTGGGGCCCTCCCCAAGAGTGATGGTCCCTCCAGAGCACCATCAGCCTATCTCCACTTGGGAGCAAGCGCTGGCTGGTGGTTTATCCTGGGCTGGACGCTGGGCTGCTCACGGCTGCGAGGCATCAGCTGCTCTCTTCTTCCTTCCCTTTCTTTTTTTTTTTTCACTTTTCCACACTCAGACATTGGCTCCCTGGGACGCCCTCCCTGATCCCTAGTCCTCTCCCAGACCTTCTGTTTCCCTCTGGCTTTGTGCCATCAGCCTGGCTTGTTGGAGTGTTTGCCTTCATGCGTCTCCCTGCTGGGCTGGGTGTTCCCTGGAGGCAGGGCCGTGGCTCCCTTTTAGCAGAGTAGGTCCTCGGTGGCTGTTGAACTGACTCCAGCACCTCCCTTCTCCTCCTCCTCTCTGTCTCTCTCCAGAGTGGTCTTCTTTTTGTGATTTGCAATCCAGGATGTTGGATCCAGAAAGAGACCTGGGACCTTGTAGGCAATCTTGCATTGCTCCCTGTGTGTTTATCAGCTAGAGGTTTCCTTTCTATGCAGAAGTGCACTCTGGCTGATGTCAGTAGACAATTTATTTGAAAGGGTTGTAGGTGCTCACTGAATTGCAAGAAACCTGAGGGACCAGGTTCAGGCAGGAGGCAGAAGGGGGTTTGGATGACAGGCAGGACCACAGCCTCACTCATGCCACAAAGGTGCCTGGGAGGACCTGCCAGTTTCTGGCACTGGATGGGTCTGTGGGCCTAACTCAAGGCCATGGTGCCCCTAGGAAACTGGTGTAGCTGGTGTAGCTGTTACAAGATCTTTTTTTTTTTTTTTTTTTTTATATGGAGTCTCATTCCATAGTTGTCATACTCAAAGCAACCACAAACTCTTGGGCTCAAATGATCCTCTTGTCTCAGCCTCCTAAATAGTGGGGACTACAGACACCCACTACAATGCCCAGCTAATTTTTCTGGTTTTAGTAAAGACAGGATCTCACTCTTGCTCAGGCTGGTCTCCATTTCCTGAGCTCAAGTAATCCTTGGCCTCCCAGAGTGCTAGGATTACGGGTGTGAACCACCATGCCTGGCCTCCCAGAGTGCTAGGATTACAGGTGTGAGCCACCATGCCTGGCCTCCCAGAGTGCTAGGATTACGGGTGTGAGCCTCCATGCCTGGCCTCCCAGAGTGCTAGGATTACAGGTGTGAGCCACCATGCCTGGCCTCCCAGAGAGCTAGGATTACGGGTGTGAGCCACCATGCCTGGCCTCCCAGAGTGCTAGGATTACGGGTGTGAACCACCATGCCTGGCCCTGTTACAAGATTGGAACCTCTATTACCCTGCTTTTTTTGTGTGTGAGATTCAAAATTCCAGGTTACCCACCACACCACAGCTGCCAGGAGAAGTGTGTTAATGTGCTAGTGGGCAACCGAGGCTCAGCCGGCTGTGGGCCCCTGAGAGGTTGTGTAGGGGTGAAGATGCCCAGGCTATTCTGCCCCATTTCTGGCTCAGCAAAGGACATTCCTGGGGCACATCAAGTCCCTGGCACCCTGCCCTGCTGTGCACAGTGTCCAGACTACCCCTCACATGGAGAAGCCAGAAGACCTTGGCACCACCGGGAAGTGTCTGCAGGTGGTGTGGGGGTGCTAACTGCTCAGTGACACCCCTCCAGGATTTCCCCAAGTGTATGAGGGGATTCTGGGGAGTGGAGGGAGTGAGGCTGGGCCCTGAGGCTCTGCTGTCAGCTTCAGCTCAGGCTTTGCGGTACTCACTAACTCCCACGTGGGGGGTTATTGAGAATGATCTGAAACTGTATGTTGCTCCCCATTTGGACCAAGACGCAGGTGTTTGGAGACCCTAACGGGGACACAGGTTCACAGAGAGCTAGTGAGGGAACCCAACCCCTGAGCTCCCAGGACACACCTCCTCCGGCTGTGCCTCATCCTCTTTCACCAGAGCCCACCCCTCATGGTGGGGGCAGCTGGGGCTCCAGTGAGCGAGCTTATGTGGAACGGGACTGGGTGTTGGATTGTCCCTGGGCAGGGCTCACAGGCCTTCACCTGGTTGGGTTAGCTCTGGCAGGGGTCTCAGAGACCCCTGGCCCTACCCTTAATTGTACCAAGGAGAGCAGACCCTCCCTCCCCAGCATGCCCCAGGGACTTCTGGAAGGGATATGACCGTGAGCCCCCTGATGCACCTCTTCTCAAGGAGGAATGATATTTAACTATGCTACCTGGTCAGCAGCCCATACTGGGAAGTGGGCAAGTCTGGAAGCTCTTGGGCAGGGCTCCCTGGACATCCCTAGGGGATGGGAACCTAGGCAGCAACAGCTGGGGCATCGAACCTGAGGCCGAGGTAGGTCCCTGACGGAGGCAGGAGACCACTGGCTTCAGCTCACTGGGAAGGATGCTCCTTTGTGGTTGGGTGAGGAGATGGGGCAGGTAGGGCTCACCCATCTCTGCTTCCTCCATAGCCCTGGGCAGGGTATCTGTGTGCTGCATGGAGCAGGTTGCTCCCTACTAGGAACTTGGATTGGAGGGGGCCCTGCAGCTGGGGATGGGGGTACCCTGGTGGGGAAGCTGAGACCTTTCAGCTGAGTGAGGTGGGGGAGGAATCAGGGCAGGGGAGAGGGGAACCAGCAGAGTCCTGGTTGTCAGGAGGTACACACTCTTTGGGGCAAGTGCGATTTCTTGGCATCAGATTAGAATAGTGCACTGAGCTCAGTGTCACTGGCATGGGCTGCCCTTTCTAACTGCTGATGCAGCTCTGCCTCAGACCCTCTTCTGTCCTTTATCTGGCCCCAAAACACGTCTGCATTCCAGCTGGTCCTCCCACCCACTGCAGGAATAGTGCCTCTGGGGCTGGACGTCACTCCTGCCAGCACCACGGCAGGCCCTGCAGCTCGCTGCCTTTCTCTGTGGGGACAAGGGCCCAGCCTGTACTTCTGTCCATGGGAAGAGAATGGGCATTTATTGAGTACCACTTTTGTACCTTGTGGAGCAGTATTTTTTCAAGCTTTTCTCATAGCACACTTGAACCTATAGTTAAGCTTTAAGCAGCACACTTAAATTATGTTGATCAAAAAAAAAAAAAAAAACTAAAGAGAAGGATACACTTACTGTGCTTTGAATTTCTTTCATAAATCAATTAATTAATGATCTTTAAAAATTTTTGTGGTACACCTAAAATCTTCTTACAGCACACTGGTGTGCTATAGCGCATGTTTTGAGAATCACTGTTGTAGACTCTGCCAGACCCTTTAATGCCTTATTTTATTTCATCTTCACGATAATGGGATGATGTGATATTATATTCCAATTTCAAAGATAGTACATAGCCAGTAAGGGCAGGGCTGGGGACCCCATTTGGGTTGTTCTGTGTCCATGTTACCTTTCGAGGGACAGAGTGATGGAGCTGGAGAGAGGGCATTTTCCTGGGTGAGTCATGGAGGCTATTTGTGAGTACAAAGGATGAATGAGGCCTGGGGTGGGGCTCCTATAATTCCCCATTTTCCAGGGTAATCTCAGTTCTCAGGGAAGAACTCAACCTTTAATATGGCAACCCTGCTTTGACCTCTGGCATCCTCCCCTCCAGAACTGAAAGTGACCTTAGGAATTTTTATTTACTCTCCCATTTTACAGAGGAGAAAACTGAGGCTGGAATTGAGAATTGCCTTAAATTCCTCTGGAAGAGTACCAAGACCAATGGCTGTTTTCTGCCCCTGAATAGTCCTCATAAGCCAGAAGACCCAGATAGCCTTGGGGATGGCTCACTAGCTAGCAGATGGATTTCTTTGGAAATCCTGCTGCCAGAATGGTGTTTAAAATGGTAAGACATACCTGTGCCCCACTGTACCAGGAGAAAGCCACTCCAGTCATTGCCTCCTGCTGGCATTTAGTAAAGCCACACCAAGTTGTCTGGAGTCCCTGAGCCAGTAGATGGCAGAGTGGCAAGTCCCAGACTTCTGGACTCCTGGTCCAGTGTTCTTTCTGTGGCCTCCCTCTTGAATAAGGAGGAAACACATAGGCTGCAGGGCCTC
Organism: Arctocebus calabarensis; assembly: GCA_963573935.1. NCBI lineage: Eukaryota > Metazoa > Chordata > Mammalia > Primates > Lorisidae > Arctocebus > Arctocebus calabarensis. The sequence goes on from CAUYON010042479.1 coordinate 55,178, forward strand.
TGTGGTTTTGGAGAGACTTTGGACATGGGGCTTCTGAATATTAGAATCCTAAAATTTCTGACTTTTGGAGGTAGATGGGATCATGGAAATCCCTTCCTATCTGTGGTTAACCTCCTCATCTGATCAAATATGTCCTATGATGGGGAACTCATCCCTGTAGCAAGCAGGCCCTCCCATTTTTGGCAGCCCCCATTAGAGCTTCCTCCCTGTAGCTCATGGCCATCAGACTGAGCACAGGGCACTTGGTTCCCTGCTGGTTCCCCGAGTATGCCTTTCTTCCCTCTTGCAGATCCCAACCTAGTTGGGAGTCAAGGAGACGGAGTTTGATTCTTGGCTCTCCTTATCATCTTGTGACCCTGGGCATCAGACTTGGCCTCTCAAGCCTCAATATCTCCATGTATAGTGCATGGTGACCTTATTGGACTGTGGAGAAGTTTAAGTGAGAAAAGACATGAGACATGCTTAGCCTGATGGCTGGCTCAGAGCAGAGCTCAGTATATGCTCAATGGTATTATTATGACCTCCTAATTTGTAAGCTAGGGAGTTAGTGCCTGCTTTGCAGAGTCGGCCTGAGAATTAAATAAGATGGTCTACAAAACTGCTGAGCACACGTTTTGGCTTCTAGTGTAGCTGGCCTGATAGTGACAGTAGTGCTTTGTCACGTTAACACCACAAGGGGAGGGTACTGCCCATGGAGTCATGAGCTCCTGGGATATTGTTTCCTTGACACATATCCGAGACTTATATAGGTCACTTTAATTTTAAATTTTGTTTTTTTTTTTTTTGCTGATCTCAATGAACTCTATCAACTCAGATACTTTCAGCTATGTATACCAGAAGAGCCACATCAAAAATGGCTTACAGTATAAAGAAGTTAACTTTTTTGTGTTAAAAGAACAGTGGGTGGTAGTAGAATCTAGATTGCTAAAGGTGAAATACTTGCTGGGCATTTGATCTTGGGCCAGTTACTTAACCTCTCTGGGCTTCAGCTTCACATCTGTAAATGGGGCTACCAATAGGAGGTATTGGTAGGGCTCCTTGGGTATTGTGAGGGCTAAAGGTCTTAACAAATGCAAACTGCTTAGAACAGTGCCTGGCGCATGGTGAATGCCACATTAATGTTGATTCTTCTTTATTCTAGACCTGGAAAGGTTCTGGAGCTCATCGATTTAAGGGCTCAGTGATCTAAGCAATGTATTGGGTTTTTTTCCACCGTCTGCTTTGCCAGTGTTAATATGTTGATTTTTTTTAAAATTTAATTTAATTAATTAATTTATTTATTTTGGTAAGACAGAATTTATTCACAGAAAAGAAAGAAAAGAATACAGAAAACATTAAGGCACCTGTTAGAGGGAGAAAATTCTGGTGTGGAGAGAGAAGCTCTTTCCGTTTCTCTTCCAGTCTTTCCCCATCTCCTCCTTTAGGCCTTCAGTCTCAGGGTATATATAGGTGTATGGGTTCCTTGGCCAGGAAACGATTGAAGACAGTCCCTTCCACCAGGGGCGAGGTGAATGAATGTATCAATGAATGAATACAGTCCTTTCATGGAATTGAGGCCTAGGAAATTCACAAGAAATTGACCTAGGCGTAGGAGATGGGGGTTCCCCATTTAGTCTTAAGTGTGAAGTGAAGGAGACACCAAGGCACAGGTGTCTCCTCGGCAGTGGTCCAGCCTTTTTGGCAATTGGAGCCTCTGGTGGAGGTTGGAGGTCCCCCTCCTTGCCTGTCATCCAGCCCGCTGGCTCTTCAGCTGGCTGCCACACCACCGACACTGCCAAGGAGGAGGGCAGAAGGTCCGCCAGCCCCGCTGAGCTGGCTAGGGTGCCAATTATCCTGCATCAATTGTCCCTCTCTGAGTAGAAACTCCAACTGCTGTTAGGGAAAAGGGGCGAAGACTCAATCTAACTGCTTCCTGCTGAATCGGGCGATGATAGGAGGGGGCAGTTGGGGTTTCTCCAGAGGAGAGTGATACAGGGGTTCATGGACTGGAACCATCTTTATTGCGTGTGGCTTGATGACATATCCTGAAAGTTTTTAAAGGTAAAAAGATGGACATTATTTTAGGAATAATTTGAGGAAAATTGTTTATTAATTAGCAATATGGTTTCAAAGAACACAGAGGAGGGGAAGATAGTGGGCAGAATCAAGGGAAGAAAACACAGACAGTAATAGTATGTGAGGAGATAGGTAATATTTGCCTTTTGTCTAGATCAGGGATTTTACTGATGAGCATAATTGAAAAATCTGGCCTTAATGTCCTAATTTTATCAGAAGTAATTTTGATGTCAGCACTATCTAGGTGTCCCAGCTCATATCTGGTCTGATGTCAGAGATGAGATAAAGGTTATCAGAAAGGAGAAGATGAATTATCGTATTGATCCTTGGTTGAGGGATTTATTATGTGGATGTGGTGGAAGGATAGCAGTGGAAGGGAATCAGTGAGAGAAGGGTTGATAAATTATTGGTTTCATCTCATGTAGGGAAGAAGCTAGAAGAGTTGTTCATCTGGGAGAAAATGGAAAGACCAGAGATTAATTTAAGAAGTTGATTAGATGAGGTGGGAATAAATTACTGAGAGAGCTAGAAGAATGGGCAATTTTGGTCAGATTTAGTTGATTGAAATGAGGATCAGTTTGAAGGGTGATTAAGTTCCTTAAGTACCTTTGGGATTGGATAGTAGAAGTTGAATAAAGATCTCTGAAGTAAAGATTTTATTTTATTATTTATTTATTTATTTTTCTTTGAGTCTCACTTTATTGCCCTTGGTAGGGTGCTATGGCATCATATCTCACAGCAACCTCAAATTCTTGGGCTCAAGCGATTCTCTTGTCTCAGTCTCCTGAGTAGCTGGGACTACAGGCGCCCTCCCCAATGCCTGGCTATTTGTTTTTTTAAGAGACAGGGTCTCGCACTTGCTCAGGCTGGTCTCGAACCCGTGAGCTCAGGCAATCCACCTGCCTTGGCCTCCCAGAGAGCTAGGATTACAGGTGTGAGCCACTGTGCGTGGCCTAGGAGTAAAGATTTTAAAGCTCGTTTATTATGTTGGTTAACTGTGTGCAGATCTTTTGTGATTAATATAGGATTTGGGGTTTAGGGAGAACCTATAAACTAGACTGTGAAATATTCAAAAAAATGTATGAGAGTTCCTGGGAGTTTTAAGAAGAATGTGGTAGATGGAAGTTGTTACATAAGACTGTATGTTGTAAGCTTCAAAAAAGAGGTCTTGCTTGTTTGTATGTTTTTTGTTTTGTTTGAGGACGATGGAAAGTAGTGGTAAGGCAATTGTTGTGAAAAGTAAATTTCAACTTCCATCTCTTCCTGTTTCTGGGAGTCACAGTGTATGGAAGATGGCTGCATAGGGAGTCAGTAGTCTTAGCAAGGGGAAAACCAAAAGTTTTTAAAGGTAAAAAGATGGACATTATTTTAGGAATAACTTGAGAAAAGTTGTTTATTAATTAGCAATATGGTTTCAAAGAACATAGAGGAAAGAGTAGGAGGGGAAGATAGTGGGCAGAATCAAGGGGAGAAAACACAGACAGTAATAGAAAGTGAGGAGATAGGAGATTGGTAATATTTGCCTTTTGTCTAGATCAGGGATTTTACTGATAAGCATAATCGAAAAAACTGGCCTTAATGTCCTAATTTTATCAGAAGTAATTTTGATGTCAGCACTATCTAAGTGTCCCAGCTCATATCTGGTCTGATCTCAGGGATGAGATAAAGGTTATCAGAGGGTTTGAGAAGGATGTTATATTAGGGTTGTACATAGAGAAAAGGACTGATGGATACATACACACACACACACACACACATAATAGACAGACATGAAAAGAGATTAAATAGGGGAATTGCCTCACATGATTATGGAGGCTGAAAATTCCCATGATAGGTTGTCTGTAAGCTGGAGAACTAATGAAGCTAATATAGCCTGGCTCAGTCTAAGTCCAAAGGCCTCAGAACTAGGAAAGCCAATGTTGTAACTCTAGTCTGAGGCCCAAGGCCTGAGAACCTGGTGAGCTGCATGTGTAAGTCTGGAGACCAAAGGCCAGGGAACCTGAAGTTCTGTCCAACGGCAGGAGAAGAAAGGTATCCCACCACCACAAGAGTAAAAGAGCAAAAATTTGCTTTTCCTCTTACGTTTTTATTCTATCTAGGTCCTCAACTGATTGGATGGTGACCACCCACATTGAGTGAGGGTAGATTTTCCTTCTCAGTCCACTGGTTCAAATGTTGGTCTTGTCCAAAAACATCCTCACAGACTGCCCAGAAATAATGTTTTTCTTGGGTATCTTTTAAGTCAAGTTGATAACCTAAAATTAACCAACACAGACAACATGTCTAAAAATATCTTTTTGTGGCTCTTTTTTATGGATTATAGCATGGCTTAGTAAAGAATTCAGATTGTAGTCCACTCATTCCCCCTAAATTACATCCTTTGAAATTGTCTTGAAGTTTTTGGATATTCTTTTCTACGGTTTTATTTTCTTCAATTTTTTTTTCTCTTCACATTTCAGTTTGAGATGTTTATGTTGACCTATCTGAAAGCCCACTGCCTCTTGATCATGTCCAATCTACTGATTAGGTCATCAAAGGTATCCTTTATTCTGATATATTTTTTGTTTGTTTGTTTTCTTTTTTGAGACAGAGTCTTACTGTGTCACCCTTGGTAGAGTTCTGTGGCATCACAGCTCACAGCAACCTCAAACTTAGGTTCAAGCGATTCTCTTGCCTCATCCTCCCTAGTAGCTGGGACTATAGGTGCCTGCCACAATGCCCAGCTATTTTTGTTGTTGTTGTTGTTTGTTTAGCAGGCCCACTGCATGTGGCCGGCGCCCTAACTGCTGAGCTACAGGTGCTGAGCCTGGTATTTGTTTTTTACTTTTTTGATTCTTTATTAAAGTTTCCATCCTTCTGATTACATTACTTATCTGTCTTGGTTCCACTTTTATCATTAATTTAGCTTATTAATCATAGTTATTTTAAATCCTTGATCTGATAGTTCCAGTCTCTGCCATATGTGAGTCAGACAGATAGATGCTGGCTTTATGTCTTCAGACCATTTTTTACTTCTTACCAGGCTTTGTAATTTTCTACAAACACTGAACAGGTATATTTGGTAAAAGGACTTAAGAGAAATAGGCCTTTAGTGTGAGGTTTTAAGTTTATCTGGCTAGGAGTTAGACTGAGCCTATCATTGTCTATAGCTGTGGTATCAAACACTGAAATTTCCTCTGGTGTTCTTATTTTTAATCTCTTGAGATTTCCCTTGAGTCTCCTTATAGGGCCTGAAGCATGCATGCTTTCATTTGCAATCTTCTGTTATATAAGATCCCCTGATGTGGTGAAGTGTAGAGGGGGGAGGGTTGCATTGCAATAATCCTATGATTGCTCTCAGTCTTTTAGTGAGTCTATGTCCCTGCATCATTATCTTTTCAAGTGCTTCTCAGCATTTTCCTCCTCTTTAGGTAAGACAGAAAGGCTATAGGAGGCTGGAGTTGGGTATTTTCTTTCTCTTAGGTTGTTTAAGTTCTGGTGAAACCAAGTCAGGTAAGCTCTGGTGAAATAGTTTCCCTTAAGGTTATCTTTTGTTACAGAGAACAGAGGGCCCTGGGTTTATTTCAAATTGGTTATCTTTCCCTTCCCCTGCTGGACATATGAAGAGATTTTTTTTCTGATCTTTATCCCAAAAGCCTTGCAGGGCTTCTGGAAGTAAAACTGTTCAAAGAGTGGGATCTCCTCTACAGCTGGGCCTAACAAGTTTTCAATCTCTAAAATAAGTCCATGCTCAGCCTCAAATACTTTATCAATTACTGTTTAATTTTTCCTGCCATATCCTGGCTCTAGTAGCTTTTGCCACAGATAAGCTTTATCTCTCTTTTCAGTTTCTGGGCAGCAGTTATCCTGTGAACTCAATTCTCTAAGATGGAGAATTGATGGATCTAAGAAGAGTTATTGAGTTTTTTCTTTTTTTTTGAAACATAGTCTTCACTATGTTGCCCTTGGTAGACTGCTGTAGTGTCACAGCTCACAGCAACCTCCTGCCTCCTGCTCTTCAGCTTAAGTGATTCTCTTGCCTTAGCCTCCCAAGTAGCTGGGACTATAGGCATCTGCCACAACACCTGGCTATTTTTTTTTTATTATTATTATTATTTTTTTGTAGTTTGTCCTTGTTATTTAGCAGGCCCCTGCTGGGCTTGAACCACTGAGCTATAAGCGCCCGAGAAGAGTTGCTGATTTTTAGTTTGTTGTTTTCTTGTGAGGATTAGAGTGATTATCTTCCAAAACAAATTGTTTTTAGAGTAAATAAAATAAATAAATAAAAAATCCGTGTGCTATTTTTGAATATGAGTTCCAATGTGGAACCAGTGCAGTACAGACAGCTCAAAATAATCAACAAAGTGTTTGGGAAGGATGTGGCTAGTGAATACACAGTACATCGATGGTTTGAGAAGTTCTTTCTGTTCTGGTGATTTTCATCTTGAAAATGAGCCACATGGGCAATTGAGACCAAGGTGGATCATGATGAGCTGAAAGGTATAGTGGAAGCAAGTCTACCTCAATCTACGTGTGAATTACCAGCAAGGTTTGACGTAAATAGGTCCAACAATATCGGACCTTTTGAAACAAATTGGCAAGGCAAAGATAGAAGCTAGATGAATAGGTTCTGCCTGAATTTAGATGTGTCAGGAAAGCTTGCCTTTTTTTGTTATGATATGAAGGCAAATCATTTCTATACCATATTGTTATGTGTGATGAACGATGATTAGTTTTGATGATTGTAAGCATTCAACACTATGGTAGGATAAAGATGAAGTATCACAGCACAGTCTCAAAGTAATATTCATCCAAAAAGCTAATGGTGTTTGATGGTCTAGTGCTGGTATTAGCCTCCCAGTGATTTTCAACTGGTGTGCTGTAAAAAATTTTAAAAATCATTAATTAAATTATTTTTGAAAGAAATTCCAAGCACAGTAAGCTTATTATTATTATTATTTTTGATCAACATAATTTAAGGCTGCTGTGGATATTTAACTTTAGTTTCAAGTGTGCTGTGAGATCAAAAAGGCTGAAAAACATTGCTCTCCAGCTTCAGGAAATCTGGTCAGTTGATTGATAGGATAGTGAATGTCTATTGCAATTAATTGGATGACTGGTCAATAGAGATAGTCCATCCCTCTGCAGGACAACCCTGTCACACAGTCAATGCTGCTCAAACTCCAAAAGCTGAAGTTGGAAGCTCTCTTTTATCCAGTGTATTCACCAGACCTTGCACCAACTAACTACTATGTCTTCCAGGATTTTGACCACAAGGAAAAATACTCAATTCTCAACAAGTTATGGAAAATGCCTTTTAAGATTTCATCACCACTTGCTTGCCAGGCTTCTTCATTGCTGGCATACACCAGCTACCATTAAGATGGGAAAACTCTGTGAATAGCTTAGGCACATAATCTTTATCAATTGTACTGCTCTTTGTTTGAGATATAATAAACTAAACTTTTGATTTGAAATTGGACATTTTAGATTTAATGATGCAATTTTTTTTTTTTTTTTTTGAGACAGAGTCTAACTTTGTTGCCCTCTGTAGAGTGCCCTTGGTACAGTGCTATGGTGTCAAAGCTCACAGCAACCTCAAACTCTTAAGCTCAAGCAATTCTCTTGCCTTAGCCTCCTGAGTAGCTAAGACTACACATGCCCACTACAATGCCCGGCTATTTTTAGAGACAAGGTCTTGCTCTTGCTGGTCTGATCTTGAACATGTAAACTGAGGCAATCCACCTACCTTGGCCTTCAGGAGTGCTAGGATTAGAGGCATGAGCCACTGTACTTGGCCCCTAATAATTGTTCTTGAATAGAATTTACTGTGAAACTACTTGGGCTCTTTCTGTAGAAAGTTTTAAAATTAGTAATTCCTCTTTCCTTGCCATAAGTCTATTTAGATATTATGTTTTTCATGAATCAGTTTTTATAATTTGTGTCTTACATGGAATTTGTTTGCTCAGCTAAGATGGTGAACTAATTTGTTGCCATAAGCTGTTCATTTCCTTTTTTTTTTTTTTTGAGATAGAGTTTCAAGCTGTCACCCTGGGTAGAGTACCGTGGCATCACAGCCCACAGCAACCTCTTGGGCCTAAGTGATTCTCTTGCCTTAGCCTCCCTGGTAGCTGGGACTACAGACACCTGCCACAACGCCTGGCTATTTTTTGTTTGTTGCCATTGTTGTTTTAGCTGGCCGAGGCCAAGTTTGAACCCTTCAGCCTTGGCGTATGTGGCCAGCACCCTACGCACTGAGCTATGGGTACTGCTGCATTTCCATATAATTTCTTTTATTTTATTAAGGTTCGTTACAATGCCTCCTCCTTCATTCCTGATTTTAGTAATTTAAGTATTGTCTATTTCTTGAGGAGCCTAACCTGACCATTCCTCTTAATTTTGCTGATTTTCTTTTTAAAGTAAAGTTTGGTTTGTTTACTTTTTCTAATCTCTGTTTTTCTCTACTTTAAAATTTCCTGTTTCATTTATTTTAGTCTTTATTATTTTCTTCCTTCCTTCCACTTGCCTTGGGTTTAGTTTGTGCTTTTGTTGGGTTTCTTTTTTTTTTTTGAGACAGAGTCTCACTATGTCGCCCTCAGTAGAGTGCCGGCATATTAGCTCACAGCAACCTCAAAGTCTTGGGTTTAAGTGATTCTCTTGCCTCAGACTCCCAAGTAGCTGGGACTATAGGTGCCTGCCATAACACCTGGCTATTTTTTGTTGCAGTTGTCATTGTTGGTTAGCTGGCCTGGGCTGGGTATGAACTGGCCAACTTTGGTGTATGTGGCTGGTGCTGTAACCACTGTGCTATGGGCACTGAGCCTTGTTCTGTTTCTTAAGGTGGATAGTTAGGCTATTTATTTGAACTCTTCTTTTTTTTTTTTTTATCGTTTGGGATTCATTGAGGGCACAAAAAATTAGGAAATACTGATTGCATTTGTTAGATAAAGTCCGTCTTAATAATTGTATCCCACCCCATAAGGTGTGCCGCTGTGACCCTCCATCCAATTCCCTCCCCTCTCCCTGCTCCCTCATTCTCCTACCCCACCCCTTGTATTAGCTCATCTACTGCTTTCATATTAGAATTGAGTACATTGGATTCTTGCTTCTCCAGTCTTGGGATGGTTTGCTAAGAAGAATGTGTTCCAACTCCATCCAGGTTAATACAAAAGACGTAAAGTCTCCGTCTTCTTTAATGGCTGAACAGTATTCCATGGAATACATATACCACAGATTGTTAATCCATTCCTGAGCTCTTTTTTTTTTTTTTTGGAGACAGAGCCTCAAGCTGTCACCGTGGATAGAGTGCTGTGGCATCATAGCTCACAGCAACCTCCAATTCCTGGGCTCAAGCGAGTCTC
>CAUYON010042480.1:0-31992 GCA_963573935.1 Arctocebus calabarensis
CCTGTGGTCCCAGCTACTTGGGAGGCAGAGGCAGGAGACTCACTTGAGCCCAGGAATTGGAGGTTGCTGTGAGCTGTGATGCCACAGCACTCTATCCAGGGTGACAGCTTGAGGCTCTGTCTCAAAAAAAAAAAAAAAAAACAAGGGCAGCACCCTTGGCTCACTGAGTAGGGTGCCGGCCCAATATACCAAGGGTAGTGGGTTCAAATCCAGCCCCTGCCAAACTGCAACAAAAAAAGTAGCCTGTGGCTCAATGGAGTAGGGCACCAGCCCCATATACCAGAGGTGGTGGGTTCAAACCTGGCCCTGGCCAAAAAAAAAAAAAAAAGAAAGAAAGAAAGAAAATACTATTCATGAAAAGCAGAAAATATTGGAGACGTTGTTTGCCATAGAATTAATGGTCAAAAAGCAAGAGTATGGATTCTCTTTACATCTGTTCATCTTTTGTGTTTCCCCCCACCAATATGATCATATTTTTATATAAAATATGTTACATGGGGATAAACCATGTCATATTCAAACTTTTTTTTTTAACTTCAGAGAATAACACCTCAATAACACTTCCCCCTAAAAATGTTGTTATATTTCCAAGAAGCAACCAAAGGCTTTTATAAACACACTTTCATAACACAGATATGCAGTGGGAAAGCAGGCTGTATTACGTGCCAAAACACCATTTATATTATAAATTCGTTTTGTTTGGGAAGGAAGCTAAGAAGAGCAAAACCCGGTTGGCTGCAATCGAGTTAAGGAATGGCAAGCTAGTTTTCTTTTCTGTCTTTTTACAGTTCATGGTGCAATTTTTATGTCCCCCGTCCTTAAAGATCATAAAAATAGAGTTTATAAACTATTTTCTTGCTAAATGAAGGCAATTCATTAGCAGATAGGCGGGTGTGTAAAATATTTCCAAGGCTTTGGATTTTCTTCAATGGAATCACAGATCTTCCAAGCTCCCCCTCAGCGTGTTAACTGTGGTCCTGTGAGTCACATGAGTAATACACCAAAGGAAGTCTGGGAAACGCAGACCAGCAAAGACAAATGAGGAGGGCTCCTGCAAATGGCATGGACATGACAATGTACACACCTCCTTGCTCAGGCAGGAACAAGGGGCCACCACTGATTTCCTTTTTAATTAAATGGTCTAGAATTTTACATCAAGTTTGCATTTGTAGGCTCCATCTTCTTCCTTTGCTATTAGAATGATATTTGCTTTATTTCCCAGAATTCCCAAAACTAAGGAGCAGTGATTCAGGCAAGTTCTCCCAGAAGCTGGGAGGTGGTGTATCCGGTCCAGAAGAGCAGGCTTTTGTTCTTCTACAATGTTCACATCTATTTGGAACCCCGATTTCTTCATGTCCATTGTGCCAGATACGCCCACAGAGCCCTGCCTCTATCCTCTTCGCCAAAACTGATTGGGTGAGGTCGCAAGGTCATCCAAAACTATCCAGAGCCCGGGAAGACGCTGACACCTTTTAGTCTCCCAGTTTCTAGCTTTGTGATCTCATATAAATTATTTAAACTTTCTAAGCCTCAGTTTCTTCATGAGGAGAAGAAGAACAATAATCCTCGCCTTAGGGCTGCTGTCCACACCCGGTGAGATGGCGTATAACATAATGGTGTTGCTGGCAAAACAGGAGTGCTCGGTAACGTTCACTGCCACTGTCATCATCGTCCTCATTATTGTCTCCATGGCCGTCATCATCAGAACCCGCTGAGCAGGAGAGACGAGCTGAAAGGCTTGTCAGTTCAGCACCAAGGATGCTATCCGGGTGTGCAAGTGAGCAAGGCTCTGAGGACGCAGAGAGACACCTGTTCTCAGGAGAGAGGTGACTGGCCGGGGTGAGCTGCTCTGGCCTTGCATGGGCACAGGTCAAGGTTAATGCACGTCCTGCCATGTGTGGGAGCAACAGAAAAAAGTGACTTGCGAAGATTCTGATGAACAACGTGTGCATAGGCCTGACCTAGAATCTAACTCCATATCACATTTACACGTAGCATTACTCACAGAGGCTTAATACACACCGAATTTGCAGGCCACTCCTTTGTAATTCAAAGAAACATCCCAGTTTGTTCTGGTGCCAGTTTGCACAAAGCCAGTCACTGTGGCAGTTCCAGACACGACAGCTAATTCTCTGACCTCCTTCCATCGAAAGGCGGCATCTACAGACTCACACCCTCTCTGCCCTCCACGCCGCGTAACTGCTTTGACTACCTGTCATAAATGACACTGTGTGACTTTCAAGGCTAAGCCATTAAAGAGCACCCAGCTTCTGCTAGGACACTTGTGCTCAGGGCTCTGTCACCTGAGCACCCTGAAGTCACCACATGGGAAAGCTACATGGAGGCAGTGGGCTCCGACTTCCCGCCCAAGGAGCCAGGCGAGGGAGGCAGGTGGAGCCATCTTGGAAGTGCTTCCTTGAGCTTCAGCTCCTCCGGGGTCACCGCAGCCGTCACAACTGAGGCCTCCGACATCACACAGCAGAAAAGAGCCATTCTTGTTGGATTCTTCCTGAATTCCTGATCCCTGGGATCCACGAGCACCATCAAGTCACTGGGGTTTGACATGGATGGAGCTGGAACATATCGTTCTTAGCAAAGTATCTCACGAATGGAAGAAAACATATCCAATGTACTCAGCCCTATACTATGAAGCTAATCTATAGCTATCATATGAAAGCTAAAACCCAATTATAGCACATGAATATGGGGAAAAGGGCAAGGGAGGGGAGAAGAGAGGGGAGGATGGGTGGAGGGAGGGTGATTGGTGGGATCACACGTGTGGTGCATCTTAGAAGGGTACAAGTGAAACTTACTAAAATGCAGAATGTAAATGTCTTCATATAGTGATTAAAGGCCATGAAGGCTATGTTAAACAGTTTGATGAAAATATTTTAGATTGTATATGAAGTCAGCACATTGTGCCCCATGATTGCACTAATGTGCACAATTATGATTTAATTAAAAAAAAAAAAAGAGTCACTGGGGTTTGGTTTGTGACCCAGAAATAGAAAATTGGAAGACCCACTACTTGGGAAAATCACCAGCACGATCTGACCATATTGGTCTGTATTTGAAGTTGATTTTACATGTAGGGGCTAATAAGTGCCTACTTCACCATCGTCTTCTGTTATCTGAACATTTATTTATTAAACTCCTGTATCTCTTACTTTTCATTATTTTAATTTATTTTTGTATTTTTTCAAATGAATAGGAGGGTGCACATTTTTAGATTACATTGTTCTCACTTCCAAGGTAAAGTTCTACTTGCAAAAGAGCCCCTCACCCTGGGGCGTGTTATATACCCTCACAACATGCACAAGGTGAGGTCCCCCCACGTGCCTGCCCTCCTCCTACAATCATCCTCCCTGCTCCCTTTCCCCTCCCTCATACCAGACCATATTTGTGTTTTACTGTTCATATGAGCATGTAATTGTTTATGTATTTATCTCATATTAGTCTTGAGTACATTGGATATTTATTTTTCTATTCTTGTGATACTTCTTGTGTTTCAGCTCCAATCAGGTAAATGTAAAAGATGTAAAATCTCTATCTTTTTCATGGCTGAATAGTACTCCACAGTATATACACATACCACAGTTTGTTGACCCATTCAATGAGTTGATGGGCTTTTGGGTTGTTTCCACAAGTTGGCAATTATGAATTGAGTAAACATTCTGGTGCAAATGTTTTACTTTGTGTTTTAGGTAAGTTACTTTCTTTCCCCATGATCTTTGAGTTTGGGCACTATATGTATTAATTTTATCTTGAAATCAAGTGTTTAGGTAGGTTATACTATCTCTGAAGTTTATTGTAAGGGAGCCAACGGATGTTGTAAAATGTTTATTACAAAAAGGGAGAGGTTGGCTCCCATAGGTTGAGACCACTGAGCCAACTTTCTTTTTTTTTTTTCATTTCAGATTAATATGAGGGTACAAACAACTAGGTCATGAATGGATAAATAAATAAACCACGGCCTATGTATAGGATGGAACATTATTCCGCCATAAAGAAAGATGGAGTCTTTGCATCTTTTGCATTTACCCAGATGGATTTGGAGAGCATCGCCCTAGGTAAAGTATCACAGGAATAGAAAACCAAGCAGCCAATGTACTCAACATGAAGCCAGGAGTTGAGCTAGGCATTTTTCTTTCCCTGAGACCCGGAGAGGGCAGTTGTGTGGTTAGCCTCTTTCGAGGTCTCTTCTTTGCCTTGACTTTCTCATTTCTGTGAGATCTTTGTGACGTCCCTGTAACTGCCACCACTAGTGCCTTTTCTTAGTAGGTTCCTTCCATCTAAGAAGTCTTGGCTAGCACATCCGGTTTAGCTCTAACCTCTCTGGGGCCTTCTATTTCCTTGTCAGAAAAAAAAATAGAAGCCCAATAAGATGAAACAAAACTGTGGTTTCTCTGGCATCTGTTGTCATCAGTCAGATCCAAGAAGTAGAAATCCGCTTCCTTTTTTATCCTCTTACTCCAGGTAGAACCATTCAAGGCCAAGTATTTCTTGTGTCCCTCGTCGCATGCTCTGCTCCGCTTTGTTAAAACCCAATTATTATTTCACTGTCGATGCTCCTGGAATGCTCTGCTTGGGTCGGTCCTTCTTCCCATTTGCTTCCCGCTTGTATTTGTCCTTTAACAAACCCTGCTTCTTTGATCCTTATGAAGTCTGAGCTCATTGGATGCATCCTGGGTATTACTCTAAGTCTAAGATCTTTTGACTTGAGAATCATTGACAGCTGGGGTATCAGAAATTCCATTTTGGCAGTTGCTCATCCCTACAGTCTTTAAAAAAAAAAAACTTCCCATGGAAGTATATTTTTGAAAAGTCTGCTTTGCTAAACATTTAAGAAGTTGTAGATCTTATTTTAAGAAGTCCGGGCCCTGTGCCTTGGCTGTCATCAAACCTAAATAGCACACAGCCCTCCCGTGAGGTTTGTTGAAGATAATTTGGGGGGCATCTTCCCAGCTTACACTAATTACCTCCTTTACCCACCAACGTGGATTGCCCACTGCCTTGTTTGTAACACATATGGCCCTGCCCCTCTGGCCATAGCAGATTGGACCCTGGTAGGGAGGAACAAGTGACCAAGCTGGACCTATAAGATTCTTTCTTTAGCAAACTCCAAATTGGAATGATGAGGTCAATAAGATTTTAGTATAGTTTGGGCTTGTGACTTAATAAAAAAAATTTATAATGCAAAGACTGTGGGATAGAGACATCTTTTCTCCAGAAAGAAGAGGAATACGTCAGATTTCAGGAAACATAAATAAGAGATAGATAGACAGAGGGCCCTGGTGCTTCTGGAGTCTTGGTTTTGGTGCCTGGCCAAGGCCAAGTGGCCTTTATCCCTGGTGTTGTACTAGGGACCTTATAATTCTCCCCCCACTTTCTGTTCCTATAAGCCAGATCAAGGAGGTTTCTCTCATGTACAAACATCTTGATTAATTCAGAGTTTTTCCTGTTGGGTCAGTTTCATGGCTGAAAGTCTTGCATTATCTGAAAATTGAGTTTGAAGAAGTTTAGCAGTGATTTAGGCAGAATTTCCTGACTAAATTGGCCTAATATTTGAAAAAAAAAAAAATAGAAAGTTGGGAGAACATCCAAATGTGGGTTTGTTTGTTTTTTTCTCATATATGTATATAGAAACTGACCAAAGAACTCAAGAAGGAGGAATGCACACAAGGAAAATAATTGTAGATTTTGGAGTCCTACCACACCCACAGGAGCACAGGCAGGGAACACACATCGTGAGCAAGCCAGTATCAAGTGGCACCAAGTGGGGCCTCTCTCAAGTGGTTTGCTGATGACGGGCTTTGTAAAGCTTGGCTCTACACAGACCCAAAATAGCCAGCACTCTAGTTCCTCAGGCATTGGCGCTGGGCTCACAGCTTGTGCCAGGAAAAAGCCTGCTGTGGTTTGATTTTTGCAAAGCTTAGGAAAGGAAGCATATTCACAAGAGCCTGGTGCAAAGCAACCACTCCAGGCTGCCATCTTTGTTCCTGCAAAATAACAGGCGCCCGTGCCCCAGATGGCTGTTTCTTGCTTGTCCTATGACTGTAGACCAGCTCCACCCTGGGCAACCCAGAGAATTCTTCTATCCTCCAGTGGTTACCACCATATCTGCTCCAAGGAAGTCTGAACTCCAGCCACGGGGAGGGAAACATCTTCCATACATATATTTGCCCTTTCTTGGATTCTCTCCCTCAGTACTAGAGGGAGAGCATCTGTATCTTTTACTCTTTCATGTCCTCCCACAGCCTAATAATTTTTTTTTTTTTGAGCCCAGGCTAGAGTGCTATGGCATCATCATAGCTCACAGCAACCTCAAACTCCTGGGTTCAAGGGAGCCTCCTGCCTTCAGCCTCCCAAGTAGCTAAGACTACAGGTGCCTGCCACCATGCCAGGCTAATTTTCCACCTTTAGTAGAGACAGGGTCTTGAGCTTACTCAGGCTTGTCTGAAACTCCTGACCTCAAACAATCCTCCTGCCTTGGCCTCCCAGAGTGCTGGGAGTACAGGCCTAAGCTACCACACCCGGCCAGGTTACTGATTCTTTATTTTAACGTCCCCAGTTTAAGTGATGATGATGATAATGATAATGATAAAAGGCTTTGGACAAGCTAGATAGTAAGTTATAGAATTATCCCCTGAGATACTGAGGCATCATGATAGTTGCAGATTCAAAATATGAGTGCATCATGACCTTTGTGAACTCAAAGACCAAACCTGCCCATGGTAGAGTGTCACCCTTGGATTTCAGTACAAACAGCCTTCCATCCCTCTTGAAGAGATCTCTATTGGATCCCTGGATGTCAGAATTTCCTCTGTATTAGTACACAAATCATATTTTAACTTAGGGGATGAAGCATATTAACAGCCCCCTGATAATATTCTACAGCACAATGGGGTACTATACTGACTTCTGGAGGGCTCTACAAGTGTTTGGGCATAAAGTCAGATCTAATGGCCAGAAAGCTAGGCTTGCACCACAAATTATAGCCACACTCCCTGACTCCAACCACAGACCAAAGAGAGGATTATACACTCTGTATTGAAAAGGGAAACCCAAGAGAGACAAAGCTTTAACCAGCACATGGTTACTGCTATGGCATTTAAATGGTTAAGTGTCAAAATACAGAGAGAGAAGAATAGAAAGAAATCTCTTGATTTCTTCTT
The DNA here is from genome assembly GCA_963573935.1 of Arctocebus calabarensis. NCBI lineage: Eukaryota > Metazoa > Chordata > Mammalia > Primates > Lorisidae > Arctocebus > Arctocebus calabarensis. Next base: position 7,176 of record CAUYON010042480.1, read on the forward strand.
CTAATGAAGTACTAAGCCTGTGGCCTTTTTCCCTTCCTCATTTCCCATGGGCATGGCCATGGCCATGACCAGCAGGGGACGTTAATCTCCCAGGTACAATCTTATCAGCAGAGGATGGAATTGGTAACCTCTTAGGAGATATCTGGAGCCAGAGCTTCTGAGAATTTACACCTTTAAAGATCCAAAGTTGGCAAAGCATTTGGAGCAAATTAACCTATTTCTCTACTCAGCAGAGAAGAGGAAATAGTCCCATCTTGACTGACAAGGACTTCTGGAAATCCAGATGAAAGAAGCCAAGGAAAGGATGGATTATAAACTTCCGAAGGGTACGCATTTCAGAAAGAAGCCCCCCACATCATGGATCACAAACCCCTTTTCTCTCTCTGATGTGACCTTTGTCTCCCTTGTCATTCATAAAGCAAATGGGAATGTGTCCCTCTGATTGACGGTGATTGCGTCCTTGTCATACAGCAACTAAAACGAGATGCTTATTATCACAGATCTCAAGAGATGCAGGTATATATTTAAAAGGTGGTTTTTTAAAAAATGCTCTTGATTATCCATCTATTTAAGTTAAATATCCCTATAATCATCTTTAAGTCCTGCCCCCTTTCCTACTGATCTTTAAAGGTAGAGAAATTATATGGCGTTCGGTGGTAGCTGATGGCTGCCTGGTTTGTGTCACTCTTTGTTTATAACACTGTTATAATGATGTTGACTGGTGTCCGGCTTGTGATTAGAAAATAATCCTAGCTGACAAGCTCTGCAGTGATTTTCCTATGGAAACAACACCTCGAGCTCCTCTTTTTAAGGATTGTTTTCATGCAGCTTATTATATTCCTTCTTGGAAGCAACTTATCTATTGCAGAAAGAAAAAGAAAACTACAACAATTTAGAAGGATCACCATTACAATCACTGTGATTTTAGAACGTAAATGCTTAGAGGGTAAAGATAGCACTGAAATCTGTGTGCCCTGGGGACAGGTACCATGATGCTGGTTTACAAGTATATTCTCAACTTCTAGCACAGCGCCTGTGTTATGATTGGAGTTCAATGCTTATCATTGGAATATAGTTGTGAAGGTCAAGCAACGTGTCTAAAGCATACAGAAAATCACCTTGAACGGGTTACTAGCTAATGATAGGGCAGGGCAAAAGATTACAAAGAGGGGCAGCGCCTGCTGCTCAAAGGAGTAGGGTGTGGCCCCATATGCCAGAGGTGGTGTGTTCAAACCCAACTCTAGCCAACTCCCCCCCAAAAAAAGGTTACAAAGAATTGAATGGATGAGAAAATGGGGTGATGACCTCATTAGATAAAATAAATATTATCCAAGAATATAGAAGTAGTATCACCATAATACTACTTTGGTATTAGTGATTAGTGACTACTTTGGTATTAGTTCACTTGACAGTGAACTCCTTGGAGAGAGCAAAAGCCACACCACTCATCTGATTGACCAGCGTCCAGCACCAAAGTCCACTTTCAGTAATGCTTGTTGAATGAACCAACAGATGGAGAAATGGGTGAAGCTGCTCCAACCTAAAGCTTTACCTCTAGGCACAAACAACAGATGCTGTGACTGTAATAAATCCTTTTTTTTTCCTCCTTAAAAATCAATGTAAATTAAGGCCACTTACTCAGTGGAAGAAAATAACCTGACAAGTATAAGTATGGTTGGAAACAGAAGCCCTGAAGGATAAATTTGGGACTAGAGCCCCTAACTCTACAGAAGAAACACTTGTACTTTGCTCATTTTAAGCTAGTAAGACAATGTCGATGACCCTGTCCATTCTTTTTGTTGTTGTTGTTGTTGCAGTTGTCATTGTTGTTTAGCTGGCCCAGGCCGGGTTCGAACCCACCAGCCTTGGTGTATGTGGCCGGCGCCCTACCCACTGAGCTATGGGCGTCGTCCAGCCCTGTTCATTCTGATAGTCAACGCCTAAGCTCATGGTGGAAAGTTAGCTTGGTATTAGTCTGGAAGCTGCACCACCAAATGAAACGCAGACACAGCATGACCCACTAGAAGATTAGGGTAGACCAGCTGAGCCACTCCAGGGAACCATCTTGCTGGGTTTGGTTGAAGTCCATTGTGAGCATTCCACACAGGGATGTTCCAAAGAGCATGTAAGTCATCCCAACCAGCGAGCTAGAAGCTGAGTTTGGGACAATAAACATATCCACAGAGAAGCTGGGGATGACTCAAAACTCCTAAGTCAAAACCAGGAAGGTGGAGCAGTATTTGGATTGGCCAATCCAAAAGTCAAGAGGATTTTGGTTTGGTAAAGAAAATGGGTTCAGTCTTGGGCATATCAATTTTGTGGTGCCAGATGAACATCCAGAAGGAAATGATGAGCGGTGAGTCAGAATTACGTGTCTGGGGCGAGGGTGGCATGGATATTTTGATGTTAATTTCATTTGACAGCAGGTGAAGCCAAGTAAAAGGAACAGAGAGAGTGGCAGACGGCAAGACCAAACAGATAGAAGAAGGAGCCAAAGGACACCACAGGGACAGTTGGAAGGTACCAGGGAGGTCAGGACACCCTGATGGTTCTGAAGAAAAGGAAGGAAAGGATTTCTAGAAGGCAATACTCACCAGGGAGGAATTTGGCAGAGTGTAAGGAGGGTAAAGACTAAGGAAAAGTCATTAAGAGACGAGCAATGACCTTCAAACAGTGGGCTTCATTCAATGTGTTGAGTTACAGAAACTAGAATACAAGAGTTAAAGGTGATAAGTTATTGAAGCAGCAGGTTCTAAACATCCCTCCAGTATGGACTGATGGCTTTTAAAGAAAGGGTATGTATTATACATCTTGTAAGATTCAACTGAAAGGTGATAGCTCTAAAAAGATTTTGCTGAACAACCTCTCAACCAGAGATAGATTTCCACTCCTCTGTACTCTCATAATCCTCTGTTTGTATAGCACTTATCATATTTTACTTTGTACTATAATTGCCTTATTTTAGTACACTGCACCTCTGATGCCTACCCCACAGAGCCAGTTGGGTTCAACAGATGCTTGTGGAATGAACTAATAAAAATCTATTTGTTTTATAAGTCTGCCTGTCCGGTGTAGTGTGGCTCTAAGATTACATGAAAACTATTGGAGAAATGAATTAAAAGATCACTTATGTTGATTTTTTAAAGAAAAACCTTGTTGATTATAAAGTATAATACATACAAAAATACCTGCACACAATGCTTAGTTTAATAAAACTACTATAAGGTCAACATATTGTAACCAAGACCCATTTCAAGAAATAGTAATTTTCCAGATCTCATTAACCCATCTACATGCTCACCCTAATCATAATCCTTCCAAGCCCCTCAAAAATCTCCGTCCTCACTTTTATGGTAATCACTTCTGAGTGTCATAGTTTGATCATCTGACTATATGTCCCTCAACATTTTAATTTTCCCTGTTATTTTTATATTGCTATTAATCTACATGTTTCCCCTCTGTCCCACCACACCTTTTTTCCCCATATAATTTATTTATTGAAGAAAATGAGTTGTTTGCCCTATAGAGTTTCCCACTGTCTGAATTTTGCTGACTGCCTCTCCATGGGTCTACTGGATGAATCATCAGATTTAATTTTTGGTAAGATAACTGGGTAGATGGTGCTGTGTCACAAGTCCTTTTGACATGGCCCTAATCATCTTCTAGCTTCCTTACTAAGCAGTGGGACAGAATGTCCGAGGTTCATCTTACACATATTCTGCCCAGACTGAGAACCTTCTATCTTCTCAAGAATCTGTTTCCTTTTATAAGGAAACAATATTTCAAGATCATAATTTGGGTCTTAGGAACATCCTTGCTATTGGGTAATTTATTTTTTTTAAGCCTTTTCAGTACACATGAATGTGAACTCATGAGGCATATCATATTTCCAATCCAAATTTAATCCCACAGAGGGCTTTACTTAACCCTTTCTACCTGGCATTTATATCTACTTTATTTCGTATCTGGAATCCTGATTCTTGAGAACACAAGGGATTAAAGGATTAGAATATGAAAGCAGTTCTCATGTACTTTATCTCAGATTAGATACGAAACAATTTCAGTTTAAAAAAGCAATTCTTTTACCATAAATATAATGTGGATCTTGAAGGCTGTTCAGAATTCTCCTTACATTTTATATCTGCATGTATTTTTCTTGCATTTTTACAGCTGTCCTGTATCTATGTTGTGCGAGCTATAGACATTAGAGACAAGACATGCTCTCTTTTCCCCATCTTGACCCTCATTTGTTATTAGTTTCATAAGAAAATAAATATTTAGTGCTTTGTACCAAATCCTAAGTCAATAGCCCTCCAGTTATTTTCGGTTGATTGGAATTAGCTCTCTGGTAGACTCCTCAGGAAAAACTCATGGGAAAAATCTTCACATCACTGCGTTTGTTCACACAGTCTGACCCTTTTGCCTGAGTGTTAATTTAGTTGGATATCTTTCCATAAATACCTGAAATACGTTATTCCATTTCCTTCTGACATAAAACATGGTTATAGAAAAGTGTGATAAAAGCCTGATTTTCTTTTTTTTTTTTTTTTTGAGACAGAGCCTCAAGCTGTCACCCTGGATAGAGTGCCGTGGCATCACAGCTCACAGCAACCTCCAATTCCTGGGCTCAAGCGAGTCTCCTGCCTACACCTCCCAAGTAGCTGGGACTACAGGCACCCGCCACAACGCCCGGCCATTTTTTGGTTGCAGCCGTCATTGTTGTTTGGCGGCCCGGGCTGGATTCGAACCCACCAGCTCAGGTGTACGTGGCTGGCACCTTAGCCTGCTGAGCCACAGGCGCCAAGTCAAAGCCTGATTTTCTTTCTAAGTGATTTTGTTTTTTTGCCTAGATGCCCAAATTTTTATTATTATTATTATTTTTTGATATTCCAATTATTATACTAGCTTTTCTCTCTGTGTTAGTTTTTCTGGATAAATTTTCTGAGGTATGCACTGTACATATGTCATTTTAAAAAATTATTTTAGAAAAAATTTTAAATGATGGTTTTTAATATTTTTTTGTTCCCTTGCTTTGATTTTCTTCTTGGGAGCCCCTTCTTATACATATATTGTATCTTCTTTGCCTGTCTTCTCAATTTGTCTCTTTCTCTCAAATCCTTTTTACATTTTTTCCCTTTTTATATCTTTTCTAGGAATATAACCTCATTTATCAGCCTTGCTAATTCTTATTTTTGTGTTTTCTTTCACATTTTATATAATTTTCTTAGTGTATTTTAGCTTAAGAATAGAGTTATAGTTTTTATCTGAAGGGGAGTGAGCCTATCTTTCTAACATTCTTTCACTTTCCATGAAGTTATTTCATTCTTTATTCTTTCTTATAGTTATTTTGTAGGGGATTAAATCTTTATCATAGTCCACTTTGATTGGGTAATTTATAATGATGAGAAATGTGTTCCAAACTGTGCTTTCTTGCTGCATCAAAACATGGCAAAAGATCAAAGAGAAAAGAAAAGAGAGCTGAGCTCCACCTTTTTTAAACAGTGTAATCCTGGGTGGTGCCTGTGGCTCAAAGGAGTAGGCCGCTGGCCCCACATGCCAGAGGTTGCGGGTTCAAATCCAGCCCCAGCCAGAAACTGCAGAAAAAAAAAGAAAAACAGTGTAATCCTTATTTAATCTAATCTTAAAGGTCCTACCTCTCATTCTTGTTACTATGGTGATTAAATTTTCCTTTTTTTTTTTTTTTGCTGTTTTTTTATTTATTTTTTTATTTTTTGAGACCGAGCCTCAAGCTGTCACTCTGAATAGAGTGCTGTCTCATCACAGCTCACAGCAACCTCCAATTCCTGGGCTCAAGTGAGTCTCCTGCCTCCGCCTCCCAAGTAGCTGGGACTACAGGCGCCTGCCACAATGTCCGGCCGTTTTTTGGTTGCAGCTGTCATTGTTGTTTGGTGGGTCCGGGCTGGATTCGAACCCACCAGCTCAGGTGTACGTGGCTGGCGCCTTAGCCTGTTAAGCCACAGGCGCCGAGCCTGGTGATTAAATTTCAACATGAGTTTGGGAAAGGACAAATCCTCAAATCGTGAGCAATCTCGATCTTTTCCTATTGCCCATTTCTACATAAAATTGGTTTTTCTGAACCTTTCAGAAGGGTGCAGTTCAGGATAGTTTTACTAACTTTTCTAACTTTAGGTTTACAGCATCCTCTTCTTCTGTTTTCATGCAGTTTTTTTTTTAAATATGGCAGCTTGTTCCCTGAGATCGCTTAACTCTGTGCTCTTCTTCCACTTTTGTCTGTTCCTTCTCTTCCCCTTGGCTCTGTACTGCTGAATTTTCTCCACTGAGTAGCTATAAGGGAGTCTTAAGAGTATAAGGAACTGGGCAGCACCTGTGGCTCAAGGAGTAGGGTGCCAGGTCCATATACCAGAGGTGGTGAGTTCAAACCCGGCCCTCGCCAAAAATTGCAAAAAAAAAAAAAAAAAAAAGAAAAGAGTGCAGGGAACCACCTCCTTTATATCTTACTGTGGACTCTCTTCATTCACCTGCTAGGGGAGCACCCAACACTTCTCCCAAACTGGGCTCCTTTCCAGTGACTACATGGTAGAGATTTGGGGATTCCCAGGTATGTCAACTACATCCTCCTGCTAAATTATTGCTGATATTGTGTGACCCCTTGTTGCTATTAATGGTGTATCTCCCAAAATATGACCAAAAATCATATTTTTGTCAACTTGTTGACAATATTCTTGTGTGTGGGTTGTATTATCTCTTTGTTCTATTTCTGGGGGGAATTGAGGAAATTAAAACAATTCTTCTGTCACTGCCACAATATTTTAAGATATTTATACATTTGAATGTTATGGGTAGAATATGTAAAAATGGAAATATATGGTACATTGTAGTTGAGAAAAGAAATGTGCACTCTGGGAGGCAGAGTGGGTGGATTGACCGAGCTTAGGAATTTAAGATCAGCCTGAGCAAGGGTGAGACCCTGTCTCTACTAAAGATAAAAAAACTAGCTGGGTGCCTACAGTCCCAGCTACTTGGGAGACTGAGTCAGGAGATTTGCTTATGCCCAAGAGTTTGGTGTTTCTATGAGCTATGATGCCACAATACTTTACCCAGTACTACAGAGATTCTGTCTCAAGTAGAAAAGAAAAGAAATATGATTACAGGTATTTTCCATGCAGAAGTTAGATGAACATCTTTTCAATGAGAGGAAGTGTATTTGACCTTTCAGTTCATCTCTAGTTCTGGAATTCTATAGGACTTGAAGGAGAGAATGATATAGTAGATATACATTAGAGCCCATCAGGTTCAAATCCAGCCCTACCACTTACTCTTGCATGGCCTTGAATAAACTCCCTTATAAGCTTCACTTTCCTCACCTGGGGAGCAGGAAGAATGATAACTTTATAAAATCAAAGCACCAGACCCACAGTAATTTTCTTCACTTTTAGAAGGAAGCATTGACCAAAAAGAACCAATCCTTATGTAACAAATTGAAGCCATTCAAATGTAACTTGAAATGTTAAAACTTTCCTCTGATATGATACTACCCAGCTATGGCTTCAGAACATTAGTAGACATTAGAATACTTGGTCATTAAGACAAATGAGATATTTAAGGAATGGCAGTACTAAGGCAAAAATAAGTGTGCCCCATATTCTTTCCACGCCTATCTATCATCAGGGGAGGAATGTGATGACCAGTGATACAACAGCATACTCCACGGAATATAATGATACAACCTATAAAAATGAAAACCACGTGGCCAGGTATGATGGCTCCCTAGCACTCGGGGGCAGGAGGGTTGCTTGAGCTCAGGAGTTCAAGACCAGCCTGGGCGAGAGCAAGACCCCATGTCTACTCAAAATAGAAAAATGAGCCAGGCATTTTAGCAGGTACCTATAGCAAGAGAATCGCTTAAGTCCAGGAGTTTGAGCTTGCTGTGAGTGAGGCTGAGGACAGGGCACTCTAGGCTGGGATAACAGAAAACCGTGCCATGACAATCACATACTTGCCTAACGAAATGATCCCAATTAGAAAATTAGAAAATCATTCTAATAGTTTTCTGAAGGGCTTTGTCATTCCAAATCCAAATCTTGTCAATTTCATAGCTTCCAACACTTTTTTTTATCAAGAACCGACTTTTCCGATAAATGCTTAATGTATACATCACTCCAAGAACACTTAAATTAGAAATATGAGATCGCTAAGAGCTTTATAGTAATAAAAGAAATGCAGACACATCTGTCTTTCTACACACCTAAGCGTTGCCTAGCCTAAAAATATTCTTTAATTTTCCCTTTGACATCCTGAGTTTTTCCAAGCTCAGCACAACTTATCACATTACCTGTGTTCTATCATTTTTTCCCATCCATAAGTTTTTGAGGATGGGGGCTGTATCCTATTCCATTTTGAATTCCTAGTGTTTAGCACAGGGCAAATGTACTTACGGTCAAGCTCATGGACTACACGTGTAAGTCGATCCCTCCCTGTTATCCCAATCCGTCTATGCCTCTCTGTAAATGGCCATCTTCCCATTTGCTCTTCACACTCTTTCACATCCCACTTAAAATCCATCAGTAAATCTTATTGGTTCTTAAAAATATGCCTCTGGCACCGCCTCCTCCTCTTTCTCTCCTTCCTTTTGTTTTGACAATTCTACTATTTTCGTGCGCCTCTGGGAAGGGATTGAAAAAGGAAAGGAAAAATAATACATTTTTCTACTTATTATTCAAGCCTCATAAGCATTTATTGGAAGGTGGAAAGCGATAAGTTTGAGATCACGGATGGAGATAAGGTGGGGGGTTACCTAGGGACGTGTTTACTTATGAATTCAACCAATGTGTATTGATCCCACTGTATTTAAGACACTTTTGTGATGTTGGGTAAAACCATGCACAACACCCTGCTTGCGCGACCTTGGCCTGGGTTTGAGGAGGAAGACGGTAAACAAACAGGCAAATGCACAAATGCGATCACGTCAGATAATGCTAAACCCTCCAAGAAAACACACAAAGCCAGGGTAAGATGAGAGGGACAGACAGACGCTGTTTCCAGATAAGGGGATCCCAGCATGACTCTCTAAATGATGACCATGAAGCATAAATCTGAAGGAAGGAAGCAAACCATGCAAGTATTAAGGAAATAATATTAGAGGTGGAGGAAATAGTAAGTGCAAAAGCCCTGAGGTGGAAATGTGGCCCAAGGCAAAGTCTTTGGACCATTTTTTTTCATTCGGTTACATTTGCAGCAGTTTTGACGATCTCACGATTTTAAGCATCAGTTATACATATGTACATGATTTGCCGAGTTGAAATCCCAGAGTTGCACATCCATGTTCCCATTCTACCAGATCCCTTTGGATATCTAACAGGCATCTCAGTTCGGCATTTCCAAATCCCAACTCCTGAACGGTACGCAAAATCTGCTCATACCGTAATCCTCCCCCTCCTGGTATATAACTCCCTTACCCTTTGCATTTATTCCGCACACTCTTTCACATCCCACTTACAATCCCTCAGTAAACCTTGGGGGTTCTTAAAAACACGCCTGGGGTCCTGACACCTGTACTGTTACTATGTTAATCCAAGCCACTGCCAGCCATCCTCTGGGTCACTATGGTAACATCTTACCCAGTCCTACTTCTAACCTTCCTTGCTCCCATATAGACGAGACTCCACGCAACATAGGATGCTCCTTCCAAAAGTAAGTCAAATCACATCGCTCTTTGGCTCCAAACTTTCTGTTCGGTTCCTCAGAGGAAAAACCAAGGTTCTTACTGAGGCCTGCAAGTTACCTTTCTAAGCAGTTCACCTCTACTTCTCCCCCTCGCTTGCTCTGTTTCAGCTACAGTGGCCTCTGGGCTGCTCCTCCAATATGGCAGGTGCATTCCAGCCTCAGGACCTTTGCACATGCTTTTCTCTGTCTTGGATACTCCTCCTCATTCATCCCCACACATCCCTACGTCATCTCCTTCAGGTCCTTGTTCAGAAGTTGCCATCCTATATAAAACTGCAATCCCTACCCCATGGAATACTCCATCATGCCTGTTTAGGTAGGAGGGGATGGGAGGGGCTCTGTACAGCCCAGCAATGACACTGAGCCAGCCACCAGGGAGCATGATGAACTCAACTGTGCGCACTTGATGTTCTTAAAAGAAGAAACAACCGGCTCGGCGCCTGTGGCTTAGGCTGCTAAGGCACCAGCCACGTATACCTGAGCTGTCAGGTTCGAATCCAGCCCGGATCCACCAAACAACAATGACGGCTGCAACCAAAAAATAGCCAGGCGTTATGGCGGGCGCCTGTAGTCCCAGCTACTTGGGAGGCAGAGGCAGGAGAATCTCTTGAGCCCAGGAGTTGGAGGCTGCTGTGAGCTGTGATGCCACAGCACTCTACCCAGGGGGACAGCTTGAGGCTCTGTCTCAAAAAAAAAAAAAAAAAGAAGATACAACCTAATGTCCCACCAACTCAGGAAACGATTAACAAGCTGTGGTATATGTATACCACGGAATACTATTCAGCCACAAAAAAGATGGAGACTTTACATCCTTTACCTGGATGGATGTAGAACACATTATTCTTAGTAAATCATCACAAGAATGGAGAAATAAGAATCCTATGTATCCAATTCTAATATGAGGACAATTAAAGTCCTAGTACACAGTGGAGGGTGGGGGATGGGGAGAGCTGAGAAAGGGAAGGAGGGAAGAAGTGGGGGCTCAAGGGGTGTGGTTCACCTTTTGGGGGCAGGACATAAATATAAGAGGGTCCTTATCTAACAAAAGCAATCAATGTAACCTGGTTCCGTGTACCCTCAATGAATCCCCAACAATAAAAAAAAAAAAAGAAGATATCAGTGCTGAAAAAAAAAAAAATAAAGACTTTCTATATCTACTTAAACAATCTGCTAAAATACCCTTTAAATCAACATAGAAAATTCACACTTAAGAAAATCTTCCCAAGGAGAGGTTGCTAAATAGAGGTGAGTGTGTGCCCCTCTTTGTAAAATAAACATGTTTCTGAAAAGCAGAGTGTATGTTTAATTTCTGAACACCAGATGTCATTTTGAGTTAATTATAGGAATTTATTATTTGAAAAAAATCCTATGAGAATCCTAGTGTAAAGTGACTCATCGGTACCTTCTTTAACTTCACCTGCAAGACCAATTTTCATGTGTTTGCATTGTATCAGATCAAAGCCTTTGGGCTCTACAATTGGCTAGGAGAAAAGGCGGGTTTTCAAAAAGCTTTCAAGTCATGAAATTTCCTACTAGAAGAGAAAGACAAATATCATCAGTTTGCTTCTGGAGTTGGGTAGTTAGAAACAGTAAGACTTTCAGACTTGGGCTGGGGGCGCTGGCGGCTGTCTACTGGATATAAAAGGATTCCTCTAGAAATACCTACTTGCTCTCACGCCCCTGCTGGCAGCCCGGGGTATTGCCAAATTGATCAAATGGGTCTCAGGGCTAGTGATGCGATCTGTTTCATTCTAAGAGATCATGATTTAGGACCTAATTAAAGGTATATTGACCTCCAGAAAAGGAGCTAATGGTCTTCTTAAAAAAAAAATCTTTGTTTTCCTTTAAAAATTTGAAATTTTAAGAAATAATTTGTGATCATTTAACATAATTTCCCTCAAATTCTAAGACTGTGAAAAGTAGTTCCTGGAAGCCAAGGAACAGATGGTCAGAGAGAGCTTCCTCAATCATGGTGCCCCCCCCTTCCCAAGATTTGGAGTCCTCATTAATTTCCCAATAACAGTAAATCCCAGCACGAGTTACTGCCAACCATCTGGTATAACCCATGCCAGGCTCCGGCGCTGCTGTGGCGCTAAGAGGGGAGGGATGGTCACAGTTCTTGAACCACATCGACAAAACATTAGTGGGAAACGCCATCACTAGCTGGAGTAAAAGCCATGGATTGTTCAGAGGGACAGGAACCTCGGAGATAGACAGAAATGCCCGGAGGAACTGTGTGTGTGGGAGTGTCTACCCAAATGCGGAAACTGGGCTGAAAGTTGGGATGAAATGAACTGGAGCAGTGGAGCTTGCTTGCCTGTGTAAATGCACTCAGATTAAAACAATAAAAAGAGGACGAACAGGAGGCAAACAAACAGGCATCCCCTGTACCAACCAAAGCGTGTGGGATGGGTCATGTTTTCGGTAGACCAGCTCTTTGGGAAAAAAATAAACAAAAAACATCCTGATTTCTAGCATTTGCCTAGTTCCATCATGAAAACAATTTTAAGCTATTACTAGTATGAACCACTGGCCAAATCCCTGAATATCCAATAACCAACTTTTTCAAGCCCATGGAAGCCAGCTCCAGAGGACCCCTGACCTGGGGGGTCCTCTCTACCATCAGTTTATTGTTCAATCTCATGTCTCCTGTCCTTGAAAGTTACAACTGAAAAAGATAGTTTGAATTGTAGATAAATATTTGAACACTGTGTTCAATCCCAAAGAATTAACTCAGATCTGGGTACATGAGTACCTTCCAGTAAATACACACTTAGAAGAGAATGATACACAACAAGCATTCTCCAAGTGTTCCTTGGGAGCCATTGAGTGTTCCCCAAATCTTCTGTCCCTAAGTTCAAAACTATTCTTATAATAATTCCAAGATGTCATTTGTCTTTTCCCTCTCATTCTTCCATGAGTGTACAATGGAGTATTCTAGAGGGCACGTGACAAGTGAATAGTGTGATATTGCAACAGGTTAATTGCCAGAGCAAGGGTAAGACGCTTGCCTGTCTCCTATTAAGCCATACGTTTAAGAAATCTACAGAAAAGCAACATGATGGCACTCTTCTCAAAATTTTCTGCTCAGTAAGTATAATAATTTTATAAGTATGCAATTTATGTTACCATAAAATGGGCTTATTGTCATTAAAGTGAATTACTAAACAGCTCAAAAATGTCTCAGTTTTCATTGCTAGTCTGGTAAATACTGATATACATAACTCACATGATCCAAAATTCTTAGACATTTTTAATGATGTTTAAGAGTGTAACAGGGGTTAGGGCTAAGACCAAAAACTTTGAGAACTGCCACCGTCATGTCTAATTAACACATTCGTTAGAGAGAAGCCTCCTATGGCAGGAAAATTATGAATTTGAACGCCTTCCTCTTCTATCATGCCATAGGAACCAGCACCACCAATGGCTCAGAATGCATCTGTTCTGCGGCTGCAGGAATGCACTGGGATGGAAAGATGACAAAGTCATATGGGAGGAAGACATTAGACCTTGAAGACCAGTCACCCATCATCTCAGACCCTACAAACAGCAGCAGCTCACCTGGAAAGGCAACCCTCTGTGGGTACCAGTAGAAGACTTCACACTGGTATCTAGATTGTCATTGCTGGTGACATAGCACCTCCATGCAGGCTGCCTTTGCATGCTATAACCAGCACTGGTAGACAACTACAAAAATAATTACAATTACCAACTCTAAATACATACACTGTTATCCTGATATTCGCCTGTCTACAAAATTGGAACTTAGGTCTAGGTCCACGGCTAGGAAATTTGTATTAGTGAATTTGTTAGGGTCATATTTGGATGACAGTCATCTACAGCAATCGCCTGCTTATGGAAACTGATGTCTGTGCCTTGATTTATGATAGTCCTTATCCCTAAAAGAAAACAGACATATGGGCGGCGCAAGTGGCTCAGTGGGTGGGGCGCCGGCCCCATAGACTGAGGGTGGCGGGTTTGAACCCGCCCCGGCCAAACTGCAACAACAACAACAATAAAAATAGCCAGGCATTGTGGCAGGCACCTATAATCCCAGCTACTCGGGAGGCTGAGGCAAGAGAATCGCCTAAGCTCAGGAGTTGGAGGTTGCTGTGAGCTGTGTGACGCCACGGCACTCTACTGAGGGCGATAAAGTGAGACTCTGTCTCTACCAAAAAAAATTTTAAAAAAGAAAACAAACTTATATTTCCAAAGTATCTGTGAAAAGCAGGCAGATTTCCTAAATGTTATGGCTGCCCCAAAGCATAGGGTTTTGCTTATTTAAATCAAGAAGGGGCTTGATGGAGATGGAAGTGCTGGAAAAGCACCTCTCCAGTTCTTATTTGTATATCCATATGGATACACATACATACAAATGGATCTTATTTGTATTCCAGGCCTCCTGGGCCAGCCCCTTGCAAGCTACACTCAGGAACAGCAAGTTAGTCACCCAGCCGGTGGGGGGACAGCCAGTGGCCCTGGCTCCCCTTTCTCAAGGCGATGGAGCTGACCTAGAAAGGTCTGTAGTGCTCTACAGTGCCTACAGTGATGGGTCCGCACAAGGCGGGATACTTCTGCAGACCCTAATTTTCCTTGGATGGGCCTGCCCAAGTTCTACAGTAGGATAGTGGTCGAGGTTTAGGTGAGGGGGCGAGGAGAGAGGAAATAGCATTTCAATTGCATAGCAAAGCTTTGTTCTCCAAGCAGCTTTATCAAAAAGGGCCATTGAGATGAACTGCCAGGTTCCTTTGTTCAATTATCATCATGTTTCCCAACTCAAAGATAACAAGGCAAGAATGTCATTTATGAACCTCTTAGAACCTCAAGGAGGGATGGGTGGAGTTTGGGTAGCAAATGATTAGACAAACAGCCCATGCAGAGATAAGGCAAAACCACAGGCCTTGAGTCAGCCCTACAGGGTATAAACCCACCTCTACTTCTAGCTTTCTCTGGGAGACCCTGGGCATGTTGTGGATCTGGACCAGACTCTATTTTCCTGTCAGTTAAACGCAGAAAATTATACTCACATCATAGCATTATTCTGAAGATGGAAAGACAATGAATGCATGAATTGCAATGAATTGCAGGACATTTATAATAGATGATATTCATCACAGAAGACATTCAAGGCACAATGCTCCTTTCTTACTCATCACCACTTGTAATCAGAAGGTGATTGTATTTGTTTATTGCCTGTCTCACCTGTCAACTCTATCAGAGCAGAGATTTGAGGCCGTTCTGCTCACCCTGTCCACCCAGAGGTTAACCAAAGTGCCTGTCATATAATAAATGCTTAGTAAATTTTGAATGAATGAGCCAGCAAATGAGAGTGAAAATTGAGCATTGTGCAAATCATAGTACTTTTAATTGATAATTTTGCAAGAGCTATTGTTTTATGTAGACATTAGCACTGACAACCACGTGTCCATGGATTAAAGTGCAAACTTGATTTCTAAATACAGATAGCCACACGCTCTGCCCGGTTACCATCTTTCTTCTAACCATTAGCCTTTGTCTCTTCCATGCCAGGTGATGGAGAAGTATCATTACAAGGACAGGCGATAATCCTCATTTGCTTTGGAGTTAAATCAGCACAAACAGCACGGACACTCTTTCAATCTGTGATTAGACGCAAAAAGATCAAAGCCAAAACTAACAGGCCACATGTGTCTGATAAACGGTGTTTTTAACTAATGGGGGGAAAATGGCAGTCTCAGGAGGAATCTTTGTGAAGTGTTTGCATCAGGAGGTTAGGACGGCTTGTTGCTAAGGCTTCAAAGCAAGTTCTGATACTTCCATTATCTGCCATCAGCCAGCGTGAGCCCTCCTTGGCCTGCCCATTTTCAACTGGATATGCCAAGTAAGTGTACCACCCTCTGGCCTTCTGGTTCTTGATTGCCCTTAATCTTTCATCAGCTTAGTAATCTGGATACTAAAGTGTTTTTCCCCCCAGGTATTAGAATGTCCTGAACATTCCAGAATGTTCCAGATCATTAGGATTCTAGAATGTCCAGAATGTCCCAAACCATCAAGGCAGAATTAGAATGAGGCGAAAGAGGCACTCGCCTCAGCCTCAAAATTTGAGGGGTGTCAAAAATCTCCGTGATTAAGAATAATAACATTTGAATAAAATATTTTTTTTTGAATCAAGATGAAAGCCAAAAAATATATATCTATCTGCAAGGCCCAAAATATTAACATTTGAAATAAAGACAGGAGTCAAGATTAGGTAAAGTGAGTGAGGTCAAACTGAAAAAATTCAATTTTTGATATTTAATTATCACAGCAAAGCTCTGAGAAACATGATGCTCGAGTTTGGAGGAGACTTTTTTTTTTTTTTTTGAGACAGAGTCTCACTTTGTCACCCTTGGTAGAGTGCCATTGCATCATAACTCACAGCAACCTCAAACTCTTGGGCACAAGTGATCCTCTTACCTCAGTCTCCCGAGTAGCTGGGACAACAGGAATCCACCCAAGTACCCAGCTATTTTTTTTTTTTTTACAGTTTTTGGCCTGGGCTAGGTTTGAACCCACCACTTCCAGTATATGGGGCCAGCGCTCCTTTGAGCCACCGGTGCCGCCCAGTGCCCAGCTATTTTTAAAGATAGGGTCTCGCTCTTGCTCAGGCTGGTCTCAAACTCCTAAATTCAGGCCATCGACCCGCCTCAGCCTCTGAATCCAGTGCTGGGATTACAGGCATGAGCCATTGTGCCCAGCCAGAGGGGACAATCAGTGTGACATATGGTCAGAAATCCTTTAAAAATGTTTATTCCCTTTGATCTCCTAACACAGTGGTTCTCTCAACCTTCCTAATGCCACAATATATTTTCATTGTTCAAAAGGCATTGTGACCCACACAGGTTGAGAACCAGTGTCCTAACATCACCCCTAGCCACTGATGGTAAGGAAAAATCTAGAAAGGCACCCATAGCTTCATTTATCGTGACATTTATTGCAATGCTCTTTAGAGCAAAGAAAAACCTGGAAGCAACCTTGGTCTCCAGGTGTTGGGGAACAGTTAAGTAAGGGCAGGCCCAGCCACATGCTGGTATGTCACACAGCCATCAATAACTCAAATTTGAAGAATGCACAGTGGCACGGGACAATGCTCATAAAATAATGTTACGTTTCAAAAGGATAGCACAAAGTATATATACACACGAGGTAGGATGGTAAGCAAGTTCACGAATTCATCCTAAAAAAGTGCTCCTTACTTGGCTGTTGACTATCACCGCAGTCACCTCCCAGGCACTCCCCTGGGGCAGCTGTGCACCCATGCCAGCGCCTAGCCCGCCCTTCAGAGCAATTTTGGACCTTGTTTTCTGGAATGGCCATCACAGCCATCATCGCTGTACAAGGTCTGACAAACTGATGAACTCATCCTAAAAAAATCACTACACATCTCACTGCCCAAAGTCACGACAGTCGCCAGATGGCCCAGGGGAGTAGTAGTGATATTCAACAATGAGAGATGCAGTCCTTTTTCTAGGATGGAGTTTGAAAACTTAATTGTCTGACCTTACATACATGGTAGAAAGGAAACATATAATTACGTTTATAAAAGTTATAACAGTTAAAATGTTTTATTATTTTTTTTTAAATGTGTTTTAGATACACTTGCTCTTGTTAAGATGAGGGGAGTGATGGTACCTAGTCGCCATGGACTCTGCAGCTGTGACCATCACTTTCAGAGAGAGAGGCTTACACCGAATCACCCAATAGCACGTTTCAAGAACAGTACGACCTCACTCAAGATTTCCTCCCCTCTGGGTGGTGCCCCTGTGGCTCATGGAGTAGGGTGCTGACCTCATATACCAGGGGTTGTGGGTTCAAGCTCAGCCCCAGCCAAAACTGTAAAAAAAAAACATTCTTTTCCTCTCCTGCTGTGGGCAAGGCTATTATTGTGAATACTGAGCAGGGAAAACAGTAACTTTTTCTATTATTATTGACTAAAAGCCAAAACTGCATTAAGTAAGTATAACTGCACTGTCTCTTTTCCATAGGGCGCTTATGTTTCTTTTTTATTTTTTTTTCAAGAAAAGTCATAAAAACCAAAAATAAAAAACGCCAATTGTGTAGATTAGACAAAATATTAACCACTTGTATTTTTCAAATGTTCCTTTATATAGTTATAGTAATGAAAAATTGAAAACAGACGTGGTAGAAATTTGATTCTATAATCATTCCACTGCTATCTTATTGGTTACAGGCAAACATGCATAATTTGCCCATGCAATATATATTTGGATGGCATTTTAAGTAGATGCACGTGTTCACCAACAAAATAACATGTCCAAGCATGGTTGCCTATACAGAAAGTTTTGTTTTCACCACTACAATGTATCACTTCTATTACAAATCTTTCAAATAAATGGGAAATTTCTGTTTGGAAAGCATGAAGATGCTAGCTAGGGTGTAGAACAGTGGTAATTGTCATCCATGAGCACGTGACCATAGGGAACCTTTTCATTGCCTCTTATGGCATTCCTCTGCCATTGTAGCTTAACCCAACTGTTGGGTCTTCTTTCAAACTGGTTTCTCCTCCCATATATTTTAGTACTTTGTTCCCTGGGCTAGAGAGTAGGGTAGCCTGGTACCAAACCCATTTTCTCCTCCTCTTGGGAACACAGCTAAACTGTTAATATATTCTCCAACCTTCTTCGCCCTTACCATGGCCATGACTTATGTACTAGCCCATTACACGTAGGTCTAAGTGAGGGATGCTTAGTCACGGGCCTTATAAACCCACCTATGCGATCTTCTGCCTCTCCCTCCTCTATTGACAGGATGAAGAGTAGACAGTCAAAAGATTGAAGAAGCCTGGATCCCCTCCTGTCCACACAGAAGCCACACACTGATTTGGAATTCCAAGAAATCAGAAACACCTTCGTAGGACTTTATATTAGCAAAAACTCATTTTTTTTTTTATTAAAGCATAGCTGTGTACATTAATGCAATCATGGGGTACAATGTACTGGTTTTATACACAATTTGAAATATGTTCATCGAACTGGTTAACATAGCCTTCCTGGCATTTTCTTAGTCATTGTGTTCAGACATTTATATTCTACATTTAGTAAGTTTCACCTGTACCCTTCCAAGATGCACCGTAGGTGTGGGTCCCAAAACTCAGATTTGATTAGTTAAGCTGCTAAGATTTCAGAGTTTATGTCTGACAGCAACTAGCATTCCTTAATACACTTTTCCTTTTCTCCATTCTTTTATTTTCTTATTTCTTTTAAGAAAATAAAAGAATGGAGAAGAGTCACAGTTCACAGCAACCTCGAACTCTTGAGCTCAAGAGATCCTCTTGCCCCAGCCGCCCGAGTAGCGGGGACTACACATGCTCACCACAACTCCTGGCTACACATCTTTTAGGGCTTTTATTTTTATTTTTTTCTTTTTTAGTAGAGACAGGTTCTTGCTTTTGCTCAGAGTGCTTTTGAATCCTGAGCTCAAAGCAACCCACCAGACTTCGCCTCCCAGGGTGCTAGGATTACAGGTGTAAGCCACCATTCCCAGCCCTTTCTCCATTCTTGTGGGTCTTCAAGAGGTGAATAGAAGTTAGCTCCGGCTCGGCGCCTGTGGCTCAACGGGCTAAGGCACCAGCCACGTACACCTGAGCTGGCGGGTTCGAATCCAGCCCGGGCCCGCCAAACAACAATGACGGCTACAACCAAAAAATGGCCGGGCGTTGTGGCGGGCAACTGTAGTCCCAGCTACTTGGGCGGCAGAGGCAGGAGACTCGCTCGAGCCCAGGAATTGGAGGTTGCTGTGAGCTGTGATGCTACAGCACTCTACCCCGGGTGACAGCTTGTGGCTCTGTCACAAAAAAAAAAAAAAAAAAAAAAAGAAGTTAGCTGCAATGTTATGTTTTGCAATTAGTTTTCATCTATCACATGAGCTATGCCAGCTTTATATGCTGTAAATTTGCTACTTTATGTGTGTTGGCAGAAAGGAATCTATGCCTTGTTAATTCTGCAATTAGAAGATTCTATATGTAGAAACAAAATGTTTTTTTTTATTTATTCCAGAAGTTGAACCATTGTCTACATTTGTCACTTAATTGGAAGGACATGTGACAAGAAATGACCCTTTTTTTTTTTTTCATTTACTGGAATAGGGTAGCCAGAGAAAAAGGAAGATTAAATGAAATAGAAAAAGAAAAAAAGGCCTGTTTTTCCTTTTAGAACAAGAAAAAAGTCAAATACCTTCCCCAGTTTTTAATATGGTGTAAACTTAACCCCAGGTTTATTTACTGTTTGAAGGTCATGGCTTCAGCAGTTTCAGAGCCAGATAATTGGACCGTTCTGCTTTGAAGAAAAGGTTGCCCACACCACACTTTCCCTACACTGTGACTTCCTTCTCTGGGGACAGATGTGACAAATGAATCCTGGCACATTCTATACCAGGGATGGCTCAGAAGGGTTCTATTTGTGAGGAGAAAGAATGATAGTGAAGACGCAGTTTCTGGTGACAGTTTGGAAAATAATGGAGAAATGGAAAAGAAACCTCGAGTTTCGTAAAGAACCTGCAAATATTCCAAAAGGAAAATTTTCACAGGAGGGCTCCACTCGCCTTACCTGCACCAAGCCTCTCCCACTCTCCCCCTCTCTCTCTTCTCAAAAACAACAACCCATGAAATAAATGAGCAAAGCTTCTTTCTCCGGTTTTCTATTAAAAGTGTAATTTGCAACACACCCAAATGTGGCTTCTATTCCACCCTCCGGAGAAAATTGATGGATCCTCCGTGGTGGAGGCAACGCGGGTTGGCAGTTAAGGGGAGGCCATCCATTTCCCACGGTGACAGGAGGCAGACCACAATGGCAGCTGCAACCACGTTTGCTCCTGTTGCTACGGACATTTGGGACACTAAAATAAATTGATTGTAGCAAGAGATTCTTGCGCTCTCCCCACCACATCATCTTAATGGGGAATTCATACCACTTTGAGCTGCACTTACTGCTGAAATGGAATGATGGCTTCTGAAATTACTTTAGCGCATATTGAATTGTCCCCAGGTTTATTAGGTTATGGGACCACATTCTGGTTTTAGCAAAGGCTGTCTTTCCAGAAGGCCCTGGACTCTTGGGTCTATTATTACTTCTTCAAATCCAGCCATGTGGATCTCTGCTTTAGCCTGAAATCCCCATCTCTTTCCTCCACTTGAAATACTCATCATTTGGAATTAATACAAATAAAATGTATGAAAAAAAGAAAGACTGAAGGACAACATGTGACTGTGGGGTGACACCCTGTAGCCATCAGGCCTAAGCACATGCTCGCAAGAGAAAGAGCTTGTAGTTTGGTTGTGCACTGAAGCTGTTCTTCACTGTCCACTTTGAAGGATGTGTTTATTGAGCCCCTACTGTGTACAGTTACTAGACATTTCCTCTTATGCTTCCTTCTCTCCAGACCTGTTTGATGCTTTATGTACAAGTCAATTCATTTTCTCCTATTCTATCTTGTCTTGGGCATTTACCCCACCACCACTTAAAATATGTCATTACAGGCCAACTATTATTTCTCTTCTTAGTTAGTATACTACACCATGATTTATCATAATAATGCCTTATATAGTAGAACCTCTACAAGTTGATCATCCAAGGGTCTGTAACAAACTGATCAGAACTCAGAGGTGGTCAATGTAAGGAACTAGGCCTACTTTACTGACAGACACAGGGTGCATGTTCAGTCTCTGAAAATTAGGTCACCTTAGGCCGGGTGCAGTGGCTCATGCCTGTAATCCTAGCACTTAGGGAGGCTGAGGCAGGTAGATCGTCTGAGCTCAGGAGGTTGAGGTTGCTGTGAGCTATGACACCACAGCACTCTACTGAAGGCAACAAAGTGAGATTCTGTCTCAAGAAAAAATAAAAGAAAGAAAATTAGGTCAACTTAAGGAGGTGGTCAGTATAGGGGAGTGGTCTACCATGGAGGTTCCACTGCATTTGCAAAGCATCTAACTTTATAAAATACTTTCCTGTCTATGATCATGATTTTTATGTTCACATGGTCATCTCAAGCTTCAGATGGGGAAATGTACAAACCTCTAGCACAGTGACTTGCCTGCAACATACGCCCTTCATACAGTTACTGTCTCCTTCCTTACACTCGAGGCTGTTACCTACAATAGTGGTGTCCCCATTTTGAAGGCCTGAACTGGCTACAGAGGTTAAAGGCCATTTCAGGAAGTCACCTATCAAGGGTGCGGTTACATTGGACCTGGAACTTGCTCTCCACACCCCAGCCCTGCTCCAGCCCCCAGCTCCTGGGGGGTATCAAGTGCTCCCCAACAGCAAAGGAGAGGCTCCCCTTCTGCGTAAGCCTGCCTGCCTGCCATTCACCAAACCACCAAGTCCAGGACAGGAATGCTGACTCAGCGAGTCACACATTCCAGCCGCCTTCCCTGCAAATCTCAAGAGAAGAACTTAATGAAAACTGATGGCTGTCCTGAAGCCGCCTGTGCTGTAGCAAAAGACCCCACGTGTTCTGTGCTGCTGCAACAACCAGGATGGGGCGGGGTGGGGGTGGGGGTGGGTGCAGGGACATAGTGCGCGGGTCACATGCAGGAGTTTCTGAGTCAAACGCCTTGGTTATAATCCTGCCTCCAGGACTCCCTGTGTGCGGCTGTCTCGTGCCCATCACTGACCTCCCTCTTCCTCTGTTTCCCAGCTGGAGTATGGGAATAATGCTAAGACTTGCCTCATGAGGTTGTTAAGAGGATAAGATAAAGTGACTCGAACGGAGCCTGGCATTTAAGAAGCATCATGTTTGTGAAAAGTAAAAGAAGTAAATAAAATAAGAGAGGAACAATGTATGGAGGTGGGGCACCCCACTTGGCTTTCTCAGATCAAGTGAGTTGGAGTCAAAGAGAATTAACAACGGGCTGAACTTACGCGGGGGATTTGTCTGCAGAGTCCAGACACAAAGGTCCCTTTCAGGAGCAGGCCAGACTGGGCTGGGCAGGGTCGCTGGCGGGGGAGGGCAGCCTGATCTGAGAACAGCTGCCAGGCTATGCCAGCCTCTGCCAGCTGCTCCCAGCAACCAGGGCCCAGTGCCACCACTCCACTATCTTGCTCGAGACACAGGCACTTCCCAAGGCTCGAGAACTAGAGTCCTGGGTGCATTAACTGCTCACTGCCACTAATGTCAACGAATAAACACCCTCCCTGCTACCCTTCAAGAGAGAGGAGAAGAAACTTGGAGGTGGTGTTAGAGAGAGGGAGAAGAAGGAGGAAACGAGAGAAAGAAAAAAGATTTGCAAGTTTTGCTTTTTAAAAAAAGGAAAAGAAAAGAAAATGGCTCAGAAGCAATGTCTATCAGAAGCAAATGGAACTGAGAAAGTACTATGAGTCAAGATGCAAAACCAGCTCTCTGAAGGCCATCTTTGTTCATCATTCATAATCCAACGAGCCCTTCTCTCCCTAAGATATAAATTGGGCTATGAGAGGCCACGCACCAATCAAATGAGAGAAGCACAGGTGTGTCAGGACGCTGAAGGAAAGCTTGTGTTTTAGTAACAAATACTAATAAGGCTGCCAGGAGCTCCAGTCTTTGGTGGAGCCAACCAGCTGGGTGCTTTATCTTGCACAAATGTCTCATTTCAAAGGAAAAAAAAACCAACCATGGCCATTGGTAGCATTTTCTTCCAGCACAGGTGTGCCACAGAGAATTAGAATATGAATTGGTTGCCTCAACAGGCTGTGCATT
The DNA here is from genome assembly GCA_963573935.1 of Arctocebus calabarensis. Classification (NCBI taxonomy): domain Eukaryota; kingdom Metazoa; phylum Chordata; class Mammalia; order Primates; family Lorisidae; genus Arctocebus; species Arctocebus calabarensis. Next base: position 30,591 of record CAUYON010042480.1, read on the forward strand.
AAGTATTTCACGTAGATAAAGAAATTCAGTGAAATAATATACTGGATACAGGACAAGTGTGTATCATAGATGTGTGTGTACACACCTATCACAAAGCATGTGTCATATGATACATTTTAATAGTATATTTCTGCATTTGCTTATGTGTTACTAATGCATTACAAGGCATGGATAACTAAAAACATGTGCAGAGACAAGCCAGGCTCATTCTAAATCTTCTGTCCTCTTAGGAGACGAGAGATAGTTCTGCAGAATAAGAGATGTTAGGCCTATTTTTTCTTCTAAACTTTTTTTTGTTTGTTTTTGTTTTCTTTTTTTTGCAATTTTTGGCCGGGGCTGGGTTTGAACCTGCCACCTCTGGTATATGGGGCTGATGCCCTACTCCTTTGAGCCACAGTCACTGCCCCTTCTTCTAAACTTTTTTAAAAAATGTTTTCCATATCGGGAAGCACTGTCCCCTACTAGTTATGAAAATAATACATGCTTGCTGTAGAAAGGCAGACAAACAAAAAGAAGGCAAAAAATATTCTATGTCCCTGTCCAGAGACTACTTCTGTTAATATTTCTGTGTAGTTGCTGTTAGGCTTCTTTTTTTTTTTCTTTTTTATTTACCAATTTATCACGGACATGTTTCCATGTCAATAAACAAAGATCTACCTAATTGCGTTAAACGGCTCGAGCGTATTTCACCCTGGGGATGAGCCAAATTTCATTTACCCAATCAAAACATTACTGGCTTGTTATGTGGTTTCCAATTTTTCACTGTTCTGAGTAGCAGCAGATAAGTTCTAAAATAAAACAAAAACAGGATGTGCATGCATCAGAGGAACATCAACCAGCACAGAAATCCCAACTCTTTTCCACCTGTAGTACAAATGAAATGAAGTGGTCGTGTGGGTGACTCCCAAGCAGTGGCTCCCCAAATTTCAATCATGCTGTTTTTAGTAGGGCCAAGTGAAAGGAAGATGTTGGGTAGAAATCAGGTTGAAGAATTTATGATCTGTCCTAGCGCCCAAGCCCAAGATTGCTATGGGTCTCTCTCTCCTTAAGTGGGTAGAGCAAGGCAGCAGTGCAGAAGTTCAGAGAAGAAATGCTAAGAATATAATTATAAGCCTTAATTTTAGAAAGTCTCTTTGCTGCAGGCTCTCTATCGGTACCCTTTTCTAGCAGCTCCCACTGAGGAAGTCTTTCCTGATACTCCGGTAAGATGTTTCTTGCTTGGAAGATGGCGGCAGAGACGGTCCGTAGCCCATCTCTCCCCGGTCAGCAGGTGAGAGGGTGGGAGCTCTGGATCTTTCCCCGTGTGAACTATTGGAGTGGACAGGCAGCTGGTGAGACACAGAGATCGGGAAGATCGGCGCGTTTGAAATATAGTTCTTAACTGTGGAAACTGTTGCAAACC
>CAUYON010042482.1:0-11423 GCA_963573935.1 Arctocebus calabarensis
TTTTTTGAGACAGAGCCTCAAGCTGTCGCCCTGGGTAGAGTGTCGTGGCATCACAGCTCACAGCAACCTCCAATTCCTGGGCTCAAGCGGGTCTCCTGACTCTGCCTCCTAAGTAGCTGGGACTACAGGCACCCGCCACAATGCCCGGCTATTTTTGTTTGGGTTGCAGCCGTCATTGTTGGTTGGCAGGCCCAGGCTGGATTCGAACCCGCCAGCTCAGGTTTACATGGCTGGCACCTTAGCCCGCTGAGCCACAGGCGCCGAGCCGACATGAGCATTCTTTACAAATATTTTCCTTCTATGCATTTGAGGTGAATATTTAGGTATAGACAGGGCATGGTGGCTCATGCCTGTCATCCTAGCACTCTGGGAGGCCGAAATAGGCAGATTGCTTGAGTTCAGGAGTTTGAGACCAGCCTCAGCAAGAGGAAGACCCTGTCTTTACTAAAAATAGAAAAACTAACCAGGCATTGTGGAGGGTGTCTGTAGTCCCAGTTACTCCAGAGGCTGAGACAAGAGGATCACTTGAGCCCAAGAGTTTGAGCTTGCTGTGAGTTACGACGTCACAGTCCCAAGGTGACAAAGTGAGACTGTGTCCAAAAAAAAAAAAATTTAGGTATAACTTTCCTTCACGGTTTGAAATAATTATAGATACTGATGGTCCTATTTCAAACGAGTGTTTTCACTGTCTGTAAGTCATTTGTGGTTGTTTTCTAATACCACCTTAGAGCCCCCTTCTGTTACCAAGTGTCAGGTGTGAGACTTCCATTTTTAATTTGCGTGTACGATTTTTATTCAATTGAAAATTAAATTTAGTTTTTCAAATTTAAATTGCTAAGAATTAATGGTCTTCAAATCCAGTGATATGAGTTAATATAATTTTCCTTTAAATCTTAAAGTAGCCTAACCATTCAAATGCTGAGGAATTTTTTTTAGCAAATGCCATATTTATGCCTTTAGATCACTATCATGGTAGTATTATTGGTTCTGTCAGCCAAAAGTCTCAAGTAAAGTTAGTTGGCTCTTATAATAAAGTGTAATTTTAAACAAAGAATTCTTCTCCATAGCGTGGACTGTTCTTCTTTAGGCTATAGTAAGGGAGCTGCAAGCCAGGAAATTACTTTTGATAATTGGTAAGCTGCATATTGCAACTTGCATTTGTGATTTATTTCACCATTTTTTGGTGTGTACTTACATAAATAACACATAATAGTCACATACGTAGACATATCCAGTGTACCCTTGGATGGCTAAAAATGTGCATGTTGAGTATAAGTGATTTTGTTCTGTTTTTCTATCAGACTTATGTTCTTTGGTCCCTTGTACTATATATCTTTATTTATATTTTTATTTATTTTTGAGACAAGAGTCTCAAGCTGTTGCCCTGGGTGGAGTGCCGAGGCGTAACAGCTCACAGCAATCTCCAACTCAGGCTCAAGCAGTCTTGCCTCAGTTTTTCTATTTTTAGTAGAGTTAGGGGGTCTTGCTTTTTGCTCAGGCTGGTCTTGAATCTGTGAGCTCAAGTAATCCACCTGCCTTGGTCTCCCAGAGTGCTAGGATTACAGTCATGAGCCACTGTGCCCGGCTCCGCATTATACTTCTTTTAATCAGCATATTTCTCTGAATTTGCTTCAATCCCACAAAGTACCTTAATTTGTAATGCTGCTACTATCATGGCTGCTTTCCTGAGACACTCACTGCTTCTAGCAGCTCAAGATAATGTTTAGATCACACAGCCTTTACCAGCACTGACAGGGAAGTTGGCACTGGTAGAGCCCTGTCTTGGCTCTCTTCCTGAGCCTCCTGAGAACAGCACCAAGGGCCCCGGAAGTATCTGATTGGGGTGGTGGGCTAATGGTTTTGAGGGACCTGAAGTAAAAATAATGCCTTTGGAAAAGTCATCCTATTATTTTTCATCCTTTCAAAAAAACTCTTGTTCCTTTTTTCCTCCAACCATGTTTTTTTTTTTTACCTTGCAGTTTTTGGCTGGGGCCAGGTTTGAACCTGCTACCTCTGGTATATGGGGCCAGCGCCCTACTCCTTTGAGCCACAGGCACCACCCACTCCAACATTTATAACAAGAGAGTTCTAAGGCAAGCTAGGATAAAGAATGCCATATTCCTTTCATCTGGATTCACCAGTTTAACATTGCCACGTTTCCTCTGTCTCTTTTCTCCATGTATGTATAACCAACTATCCCCCCAAACCACTTAAGAGTATGTTGCAGAGTTCATGACACTTGACCTTCACACCTTCAGGATGTATCTCTTAAGAAAAAGAACATTCTTCTGTGTAACCATGGTACTATTCCTCCCTTCAACCAGGAAACAGAGCATTGATATAGTACTGTTAGTTAGTATACAGTCCATACTCAGATTTCCCCTGTGGTCCCAGTAGTGCCCGGTATAGCTTGTAGCTCAGGCAGAGGGGACACCCAGGATGTAATTATGGGTTACACATTGCCTTCAGTCAGGCCTGAAGGGTGTGGTGATGTAGGTCTTATCTCCAGCCTTTTGTGTCTCTGTCCTCAGGGTGATGGTTCTGAAGAGTCTAGGTCAGTTGTTTTGCAAAACTTTTCTCAATTTGGAATTACCTGATTGTTTCCTCATGTCTACATTTTTCTTTTCATGTCTAAAAACTAATCTACCTTTGTTTTTGAGACCCTTCCCATAAACCAATTCGTTGCGAATGTACAACTGTCTATGGTTTTTTTTTATCTTTTTTAGGCAGAAGAATATTTTCAGTGGAACAGATTACCCTGTGGAATTATTTCCAAAAACAAGATTCCACTCCACACAATCAGCATTAAGCCATCTACCATGTGGTTTGGAGAAAGAACCAGAAAAACAAGTGTAATAGTGAGGTAAGTAAGCAAAGAGGAGTTGTGGGAAATGATTTCATAAATTTAAACTTTAATCTGAGGATATGCTGCTTCTAAATGCATCATAAGAGCATTGGACGGGCTATCCTGAGCACTACTCTAGATAGCCGGGGGAGGCGGTTGGAGGTAGAGGGTTTCTGGGTCCTCACCTAGAAGTCATAAACTGATGTCACAGAGAATGGTCATAATATCTTAGCCACATTTCCTTAACTTCAGCTGTTCAGGATGTAGACACATACAGCAGAGTTCCATTTCTGAAGAAGGTTCACTCCTATCCGGAGAAGAAGTTCCTGAGTTAGGGTGATTTCATACTGAAATAGCCTAAATGGGAAGGGTCAAGATTTAGAACTTACTTAGTTTTGCCAAGTGACCTTTTCATTTTCTTTTAGGACTGGAGCGAGTTCGTACAGAGCTTGTTTTTCTTTTCACTCTTCCTACAGCGAGGTAAGAGGACCCCGTGTACTCATAGCCCTTACTGCTGACTGGCCGCAGCTTCACAGGTGACAGTAGTTCCCTTGACTTTCAGAGACATCTTTTTATTTAAATCTCATTTCCTTTCTTTTTTTCTTGTAAATATAGCCAATCCTTATTTTTCACAGATTCCTTATTTCTGTGTTTTCCTACTCACTGAAACAGATCTGTAACTCCAACACCAATGTTTAAAGTGCTTTGTAATCATTTGTGGACATAGTGGCAAAAAATGTGAGTCCCCCAACATGCACACTCCCGGCTCAGACCACACAAGGCCAAGCTCGGCCTGTGCGTTTCCCTGTCGTGCTCTCAGCAGGGTCCTTTGTGGGTTTATTGAGTGGTATGTTTTTCATATTTTCCAGCTTTGTGTTGGTTGTATCACTCTTGTAAATGGTGACCGAGCATAGAACTGAAGTTCTGTCTAGTGTTCCTAAGTGGAAGAAGGCTGTGAGGTGCCTTATAAAGGGAAAACATTAGATGAACTTTATTTAGATATGAGGTATAGTTCTGTGGTCCCTGAGTTTGATGTTAATAATTCAATGATATATATTAAATGTGGTGTCTTTAAACAGAAACACAAAAAATGAGGTTATATATTCACTAATTGATGAAAATAATGTTGTCCAGGCTCACAGGAAACCTACCGTGTATTTCCCCCAGAGCAATGGTTCAGCATTTGCTAATTTGGTTCTTTGTGGTGACTTTATAGAACGTAACTACTGTGGATAAAGAGAATTGACTGTGTTACTGTATTGTTTTAAGGCAAGCATTTGGTGACAGGGAGTCAAAGTGTGCAAGGGAGAGAGGGTGTCCTCTTCTGGGTGTCTCTCTTCTCCCTGAGGCTACTTCATCCCTGAGAACAGGTGGTGAATTGTGTCTAGTACAGACTTGACTCTGCCATCTTTATCCGCATTCCCTTAAGAAGTCTTAAGATTTCTACTAGCCTCAACTTTGATTGCGCAAGTCACATAGGTAATGGGCAGGCAAGTAATATTTTCTCTTTTCATGCCTATTTTGAAGGTACACAAGAAATTATTTATGAAAAATAAAGAAGAGATCTTGCCTTGGCTTAGAGGAGCCATCTTATTTTTATATAGGGTTAATAATAATTCTTGGCTTCCTACTTCTTTTGATTTGGTTTTTTCTTTGGAAAGTTTGATACTTACAATAGTCATTTTGTGACCTAGTCTGTCTTTCCCTTTGCAGAAGGCAGTAAAAATCTGTGTTCTCATTGTCAACTTTCTAATGTCTGACCACTTAGCAGGTACTAAGCTGAGCACTTCACGTGGTATCTCATTTATACTTTTAGATGAAGAATCCGAGATGAAGAGATGTTAAGTAACTTGGCTGAGATCACAGTCTTGCCAAGATCTAGTAAATGACAAAGTTTGCCTGGGTTGTAGAGACGTTTTGAGGATTATTGGCAGAGTTGGTCTGTTCATTCTGAATTTTGCACAAATTCAAGGTATTTGTGAATATTTTTGCATGTAATTGTGCTTGTTTAGAATTAAGTGTTGGGAAGGGCAGGCCCACGTGCACAACCTTCCAACCTGCATTGGCCACAGAAGAACGGGCTTTGAGCCGGGAACGCTTTCTGAGAGAGAAAGCACACAGAGCTTGTACCAACTTGTTGCATTATGTGGAAATACCTTTCTGTGTTTTGGACTCAGTGTGGCTTCCTTTGTTCTGCTTAAGACTGTGTGTCAACAGCTCTCAGGAACACCACAGCTTCCATTATTTCAGACTCTAGGAGGGAGGCAATGGTACTTCCTGCGTGGCAGGAGAGGGTGCCCCTTGATCTCATTCCCCCTTGTTGTATCCAGCGCTCGATTTCGTTGTTGTCCTTGGGGACTCAAGAGACCAGGATGTAATGGGAAGAAGTGTTTGCAGTCCTTCCCTGGGATTGCTAACTGGTGCATAGTGTTCTGCTTGATGTTAGAACAAATCAAATAATCCTGAAGATGCAGTTCTTTTTACTAATTATTTGTAGGAGGAAAGAAATTTTTTTTTCTTTAAAGAGAAAGGATGTACGTTGCTCAGGCTGGCCCTGAATGCTTGCGTTCAAGCCATCCTTCCACCTCCCAGAGTGCTGGGATGACACTTGTGCACCGCTGGGCCTGGCTAAGAAATGCAAAGCTAACTTTATTTTCTTGTGTGTGTAACAGTCAATATTCAGCTAGAGATTCTAACTAACAAAGATTTGTTAAATCTTTGGGGTATTGACTATTGACCTTTTTGCACAAGGAAATCGTATTTAAAAATAACGAATCTTTGAACCCCATTTCCTCAGTGATTGTCAGCTATTACTGTGGAGCAGAATCACCTGGGAACACGGAAATGTACCGATTCCCAGGCCCACGTTTTCTCAATGTTCCAGGATCTTTGGGAGTGAGGCCTGGGCTTCGGCTGTTGTTTTTCCCAAGAGGTCCCCAGGTGACTCCCAGTGCACCAGCATTGAGAACCACAGCCCTGGGAGATTTCAGCCTCTCTCACCCCTGCCTCCCATTCGCTCCTCTCACACCCTGCTGTTCATCATAGATATGATAGTTGATCCATTTTATCTTCTTTCTCCTAGATTAAAGATTTCTTGAGCTACATCTGTCCTGTGAATGTGTATCCAAACGTCATTCCGGTAGGGACAACTATGGATAAAGTGATAGAAATGTGAGTAGTTACCACGTGTGGAATTCATGTGCCTCCCTGTTGTGGCTCATGGCTTATGGCTGGGTGACAAAGGATAGTTTTGCCTAGATGTTTACAAATGGAACTGTTTCTGCTTGTGACATTTCTCAACTCATGCTCATTTCCATTATTTCCTAGAGTGTTTCCTTTAGTCCACAGCGGGGCAGAAAGCTCAGGTAATGTCATCCCCCACTATGTGCTAGTCCTGCGATCTTGGTCACATTACTTCTCTGAGCTAGTCATTTCTTTCTTTCCTTTTTTTTTTTTTTTTGTTGTTGTTGAAACAAGAGTCTCACTATGTCACCCTTGATAGAGTGCCGTGGCATCACAGCTCACAGCAACCCCAAACTCTTGGGGTTAAGTGATTCTCTTGCCTCAGCCTCCCAAGTAGCTGGGACTACAGGCGCCTGCCACAATGCCTGGCTAATTTTTGTTGCAGTTGTCATTGTTGTTTAGCTGGCCCAGCCTGGGTTTGAACCCACCAGCCTCGGTGTATGTGGCTGATGCTGTAACCACTGTGCTGTGGGCGCCGAGCCGAGCAAGTCATTTCTTTTTTTCTGAGACAGAGCCTCAAGCTATCACCCTGGATAGAGTGCCATGGCCTCACAGCTCACAGCAACCTCCCAATTCCTGGGCTGAAGCGAGTCTCCTGCCTCCGCCTCCCAAGTAGCTGGGACTACAGGCGCCTGCCACAACGCCCCGCCATTTTTTCTGGTTGCAGCCGTCATTGTTGTTTGGCAGGCTCAGGCTGGATTCGAACCACCAGCTCAGGTGTACGTGGCTGGCACCTTAGCCTGTTGAGCCACAGGCGCTGAGCCCGAGCAAGTCATTTCTAATCAGACCAATAGGGATACTCCTGACTTCTTATTGGGTTTCTTAGAGATTTAGAGATAATACATGAAATGCACCTGGCATGGACAATGCCAAGTAGGTGGTTAAAGGTTATCTGTTGAATGGATAAATGGAAGCCAAGGAGAGGTTAAACAGTATAATAGTATCTTTTACTACAGTCTTACCTTTTTTCACCTCTTCCTTGAGTTTCATTTATACATTCATTAAAAATATCTTCAGTGCCAGCTATATGGTGGGCACTGTGATCAGGATCCAGTCGGGATCCTCCTGACTGAGGTTCAGCAAACCCTGGGTAAGCCCCAGTGCCCCAGGGAGGCCGGGGATACAGGAAGGCACGCTACCTGCTGTACACACACTGTTCTGGGACAGAGGGAACCAGGCCTGGTGTCAGGGAATCTGCTCCAGAGATGCCGGTGAGGACACATGGACCAAACTTGCAAAAGTTGATGGAAAAGAGGATTTAGGAGGTCTCAGTGGGACACAGATTTGGAGTTGGCACTATATGTGACAACTGAAACCTTAAGGACATAGGAAGTCACCAGGAGGGTGTGACAAGGCTCACAAAGCTGTAGCCAGAGCCCTGGGCAGCACCTCTGAGGGGAGCTGGGGGAGGCGGCACTGGGGTGAGTTGGAGACAGTGGCCCAGAGCAGGAGCAGGGTGAGGAAAGGGAGTAGTGAGTGCCAAGGTCAGACTCGTGAGAAGTCTAACAATATAGAGATGACCTAGTGTCCTGTTACGTGTGAGCTCAGTGAGAGCAATTTCAGTAGACCTGTGCGTTGGAAGCCAGATTTCAGCAGTTCGAGAAATGGAGCATCCTGAGGATAGAAGTTATGGACAAGATGGTAACTGGAGGCAGCAGAGTCTAGAGGCTTGATCTTAAAATAGCTGAGATTTCAGTGTGCCTCATGGAGCTAAACTTGAACACACATAAAGTTGAATGTGCTTAAGCATCACTTGGGGTGCTTGTTAAAAGCATCTTCCCCATCTTGCATTTCCATCAAGAGATCCTGTTGTAGGTAGGTGGAGAAGGACAACCCCACTTTGAAAAGGTCCCCAAGGAAAACAGCTGAAATGGCTGCAGAGAGATGCAGTGACATGGCAGAGGTCCTGGGGGTAGGGCCGGGGTTTGGGGAAGTCCAGAAAACATGGTGGATCTGAGGACAGAGGCGGGGTATCTGGTGACGGTGGCTGTGCCTATGTTGTAGGTTGGGAGCTTAATGGCTGTGTTCGGGAGGTGTGTTGCAGATCATCCTAATGGCTTCTGGGAATCGGAAGGGAGGCAGTTAGTAAGGAGATCCCAGGAAAGGGGTGGGATACCTTCCAATCTTATTTCTGTGCCTTTTGTATTTTCTCTCTCCCGGGTCTTAGCTTTCAGTTTAAGGATCTAGAACAAAGAGATCAAATTAGTGAGATCCTTGCAAGATACAAATACATCTCATTAAGCAGAGAAAGGGAAGCAACTAGCTTACTGTACACCCTGAATGCCAAATGCCACTGTGTCACTTATTAGGTTTTTAGGATAGGGACCTGCCTTTGTTGTACTGTGTGCGCAAAGATGGAAGTTTTGCTCTAGTCTACTAAAGATGTTTCCCTCTACCAAGCTGGATTTAAGTGCTTATAATCACTACTTTAGTATACTGAAGTGATTTTTAAGTATTAAACTTTGCTTTTCAGTGCTACAAAGCATTATGTGATTTGCCCTATGGCCATGTTTTTGTAGTCTTTATCAATGATGCTTACCTCCCAGCAGCTTTCCCAAAAGGAAAAAATGAAATATTCTGATTCATTTTAGCTTAAAGCCTTTATGCCGATCGTCCCAGAGAACTGAGCTGAAGTATAAACCACTGGGAAAATTGAAGAGAGCTAGAACACTCCACCGAGACTCAGGTAAGATGAAAAGGGTTAGGGTTAGGGTTACCGGAAGAGACCACTTTCCCGGGTGCTCTGTTTGGGTGGGAGTATCTAGATCCCCATGGATTTGTCCCATGATCTTGCCATGTGCTTTGTCTTCCTGTTTTTAGCCTGTAAAATCAGGAGACAGCTAGCCTTCATAGGTTTAAAACAAGTGGTGAAAACTGGGCTGTACTGTGTGGTGTTCTCAGCTTTCTCGATTTGCATGGTCCATGAAGAGAGGCCAGGTTTTTATCCTTGAACGCCTTCTTAAGATACTAGTAAATACTAAGAATGAGACTTTTTTAGTCATCATTGCTAGTCCAATTGATCAGTAGTGTTTATACAAATGAATTTTCTCCATGCTTTTCTACCTTCTTTTATTGGTACTTTTGTTGTGCAACAAAGAACAGGTAAGCTCTGAAGTAGAGCAGCCAGATTTAGTGGGGAGGTTCTCAATTTCCGTTCGTTGGTGAAGAGCCAGTTGCCGTGCTGCATGGGGAATTTGTGACCAAACACACTGGCTAATGATGGTATTTATTGAACCCCTGCTATGTGGCAGGTATTGTGTTAAATACATATGTTATAGCCTAATCTCTAAACAAATCTATGAGGGGGCACCATCTGAATTTTCCCAATGAGGAAACTGAAGTTTATTGAGTTAAGGTCTAGCAGGAAGTAAGTGATGGGCTGAGATTCCAATCTAGGTCTGTCTCTCCCATCTCTGCTTCTTTGCATTTTTGCTATTTAGGATCCATTTTTGCTATTTAGGATCTAATTTGAAAACACTTAGATGCCAATTCCAGGACTGATACAGTAAGGCCATTACTGTGTCTGAAAGAAAACATCTTTGTCTTTGTTTCTGTAAAAGTTCTAGAAAACAGTTCCATTCATTTCACATGTTAACGCCATCCTTTAATCTTTACTAGTTGTTTTTTTAAAAACAGCTTTACTGCGTTATCACTGATGTATTATAAATTGCAGATGATTAAGGTGTATGATTTGCTCCATTTTTACATATGCATACACTTGAAAACCATGACTATAATTAAGAGACTGAAAATATCCATCACCCTCAAGTTTCCTTATGCCACTTGGTTATTCCTCCCCATCCTCAACCCTGCCATAGCAACCACTGATGTGCCTTCTGTCACTACGGGTTAGTTTGCATTTTGTAGAATTTTATATAAGTAGAATCATAGAGTATTTCATTTATTTCACTCAGCATTGCTGGAGAGTCATTTTTTGTCGATGAGCAATTGTCCCCTGCATGGCGATACCAAAATTTACTGCATGCTTCACCTGTTGGTGTACGTTAGGTCTTACATAATTTTTGATTCCTAAATTTATTCTTTACTGTCCTCAGGTATAGGGTTAAAAAAACTTAAGTAATGATAAAAAAAATACTTTTGGGAGCTTTTTTTTGCCATGTGATGAACATGCTTACGGTTCTGTCCTCTTGTGTCTTTTTATCTTTGTGTGGCAGGACGCAGCAGAACGTAGTCTGTGGGCACCTTTCCCCACTACTGAGGAAAGGCCCCTCTGGTTTTCTTACAAATGCCCATGGATCATACGGTTTCTCACTGTGGCTTTTAGGAAGTCACTGGCACTCACTGTGTAAGGGCTGGGTGCTGTTCCCATTTTGGGGGGGTGATTATTCCCTGACTTCAGTGGTTCCCTTACAAGCATGTGCTGCTCGGCACCTGTGCACGGGAGACCCCTTGGTAGCTCTTTTGCCTTCTCTCCTGGCTCTCTGCTCTGCAAACTCCAGCCACCTTGATCTCCTCAGATTACCATTTCTACCTCAAGTCAGGGATGTTGACAGGCTGTGTCTGGATGTGCCCTCTTTGACTGGAATCAGCCACCAAGCTGGGCCATCTCAGGGTTGGTCTACTCCCCAGTTCTCATGTTGTTTTTTTGATGCCTGGTGACAGTTGCTTGATTGCCACTGTTTGTTACAGTTTGGTTTTGAGTGCTTCAGGTGGGAGGTTGGATCTAATTCCTGCTGCTTCATCCTACCTGAAGGCAGGATAAACTTTCAGACCCTCTGTGTATCTGCCCAGTCCACACTGTTTTTTTTTTCCTTATGTTTCAAATTTATTAAGTCGTAACTTTGTATATTGACGCATTTATGTGGTTCAGGGTACTGCTTCAATATACAATGTGAAATGCTTACACTGAACTAAGTAACACATCCATCACAATTATATTCATTTAATAGTTTTGAAATGTACCATTGCATCAGCACATTAGGTGAGGTCCCCCTGTATACCCCCACCCATCACCACTCTCTCTATTCACAGCTACATTCTGGACTATATTTATATTTTTACAAAAAAATGAGTGTGTAGATGGTTATGTATTGATTTCATATTAGTATTGAGTACATTGGATACTTTATTTTCCATTCTTGAGATACTTTACTAAGAAGAATATGTTCAGCCTCCATCCAGGTGTACATAAAAGATGTGAAGGCTCCTTTTTATGGCTGCATAGTATTCCATCGTGTACATATACCACAATTTGTTAATCCATTCGTGGGTCGATGGAGAAAGGGAATTTATTTTAATGAATGTTTGTTAACCTGTAAATTATCACCTGGACTCAGAGTAGTGCCAGTAGCTTAAAAGGAAGGTGGATGGCTTA
>CAUYON010042487.1:0-21582 GCA_963573935.1 Arctocebus calabarensis
AGCTGCCGCCCAGGGCGGGCGCGCGCGCCAGGTCCAGCTCGCCGCGGGCGTCGGCGCAGTAGCGCGCGTGGGCCCGGAAGAGCGCGCCCCTCTCGTCGCGCAGGGACGAGCGCAGCGTGACCGGCTGCTCGGGGGCCAGGCCGTGCACGGCGATGCGCACCGGCTCGTCCCAGCAGCAGCGGCCCGCGGGCTCCAGGGTCAGCGTGGCCGCCATCTGGGCAGGAGCCCAGGTCATCCGGCCGCGTGGTCTCAGCGGAAGAGTCCCCCGCCACAGCGCCCAACTTTTCAGGTTGCCTCGGCACAGTCCGGACGCTCTCAGGACAGCAAGAGACATTCAAGCCTTGATTTCAGACCTGGGAACAACTGCACACGGTTGTGAACGAGATGAAATCCTCTATGGCTGCCTGCCTGTTCACAAGGACACAGAGGTCAGCTCATCTGAGCTGGGAAAGCCACAGCCCCAGGCAGCGGGAGCGAACACAGACCCAAACAAGTGAACTTGCTCAACTGCCCCTGAAAATACCTCCTCTTTGTTGGGAGCTTCCGGCCGCTGCTTTCTCGAAGTTCACTGGCCCGCGAAGGGTGAGCTGGCTCTTGAAGAACCCACAGCTACCAGTCTCTAATCGCCAGACTCCGAATGGCTAAGAGGGATTCAGGACTGGATTTGAGTTTTATTACCTCCTGGAGTAATTCACTCTCCTTTCTAACCAAGCCTGTTCTTTCAGTCAGCAGCAGGGTGTTTTGCCTGTATGTTCTCTGTGCCCTCCCCAGGGGTCGCACTTGTAAGGAAGCGGGTCTCTTCCTGTATGACGTCTGAGCCTTATTCGGTAAAGGCGTAAAAATAGCCAAATGAAGTAATATTCTTTTTCTTTTCTTTCTTTCTTTTTTTTTTTTTTGCTTTTAATTTCAGCTGGCTTTTACTTTTCTTAGTTTCCTTGTTTTTTTTTTTTTCGCTTTTAATTTCATCTGGCTTTTACTTTTATTAGTTTCCTTGTTTTTTTTTTTTCCATTGTCCTTCCTTGTAATGATTCGCGGGCCGGTTGCCTCCCAAGTAGCCGGGATTACAGGCGCTCGCCACAATGCCCGACGGTGTTATTTCCTGGTGGTAGAGATGGGGTCTTTTCTCTGGCTCACTCATGCTTATACTGGTCTCGAACTCTGTGAGCACTGGAAATCCACCCGCCTCGGCCTCCCACAGCGCTGGGATTACATACGTGAGCCACCACGCCTGGCCAGGAATATTATTTTTCATACTGGACTCCCATTTTAGTCCGTTTAAGCAAACGTTATCTCCCTCTCAGCACCTTTTTTCTCTTTCTCATAAGCTGTCAGTTCCAACCAGAAGTGTTTTTTTCATCAGACTTAAAGCTTTAGGCTTCTTCCAAGGCCTTGTACCTGATTTTACATTCATGGTTTCATATCCTTGTTAGAGAAACCCGCTTTCAGGAAATGTATATGCTTCAAGTGCAAAAAGCCTGCTGGCAGTAAGGCCGCCCTCAAGACAACCCTTTTCACCTAATTCCAAATGCTCACATGTCCCTCTAGTTGTTAATCATGCAGCTCCCTTTATCTCTGATTACTTTTGCATGGCACACTTCAGGTGTATTTTGTGCATAGGAGTTGCAGGAACTAAGAAGGTAATAAATGGCTAGTTGTTAATTCCCACAGAATCCCTATGAATAAATTAAAGCTCTGAGAAGTTAACTGATTTGCTGAGGATCATACAGCTAGAAAGTAGAAATGTGAGAGGAGAAGAAGGAAAAAATAAACTATAGTAGTCTGTTACCTCAGCCTAGACCAGCACTTAAAGTGCAGGGGAAATGAGGGTGATTGGGGATCACCCCAATACAGGCTTCTGGGGGTTTTCTGGCCACCCGAAACTCCCCTCCTAAGACTATAAAAGTAATGACTCTCAGGAAGTACTGGATTTAACTGAGTTGCAAAAAAACACCATTGGGCTTGGCGCCTGTGGCTTAAGCAGTTTAGGGGCCAACCACATACGCCTGAGCTGGTAGGTTCAAATCCACCTGGGCGGCCAAACAACAATGACAGCGGCAACCAAAAAATGGCCGGACATGGTGGTGGGCGCCAGTAGTCCCAGCTACCTGGAAGGCAGAGGCAGGAGAATCGTTTGAGCCCAGGAGTTGGATGTTGCTGTGAGCTGTGATGCCACTGCACTCTAGCCAGGGTGACAGCTTGAGGCTCTGTCGCAAAAAAAAAAAAAGGCAGCACTCATAGCTCACAGGAGTAAGGCGCTGGTCGCATATGCCAGAGGTGGCAGGTTCAAACCTCAGCCCTGGCCAAAAACTGCAAAAAAAAAAAAAAAAAAAGAAAATACCACTGGTGGAATTGAGTGGCCACAATTCAGAACCAATGGTAGAAAAATACTCAGCAGCTACCCACATTTAATGGGGGGCATGTGACTGGGCTGGCATGTAGGATATTTGTTACCGAAAGTTGGAAAGCTTGGGCGGCACCCATGACTCAGTAGGTAGGGTGCTGATCCCATATACCAAGTGTGGCGGGTTCAAACCCACCCCTGGCCAAACTGTAACAAAAAAACAGCTGGGCGTTGATCCTTTTGTAGTTCATAAGCGTGATGATTGGGTTTTCCTGCGGATGCGTGAGATGTGCCTCCCATAAATCTTGTTACGACATGGGCACAATTACCCGTCTGACATGGAAAAAAAAAAAAAATAGCCGGGCGTTGTGGCGGCCACCTGTAGTCCCAGTTACTTGGGAGGCTGAGGCAAGAGAATCGCCTAAGCCGGAGAGTTGGAGGTTGCTGTGAGCTATGTGATGATGCCACAGCAGTCTACCGAGGGAGATAAAGTGACACTCTGTCTCTACAAAAAAAGAAAAGAAAGTTGGAAAGCTTACCGCAACTGTAGTAGGTGATGGCTTTCTTCTTCAGATTGCCAGTCATAGTGGCTATGTGCAGATAAACTAGAAAAGAGTCAAAAAGATGTAAACAAAGGACAGATTGAGAAATGAGCAAATAAAGCAGCATCCTAAATCAATAATATAATTGAAGAAGCCACAGAATTTATCAAACAGGACATTATTTTACCCAGTGGATTTGTGGGAGGCTTTTTGCTATCTTAAGGATATGAATGTTCCATTGTAGTGGATTCAAAGTGAGAAAAGAAGGGGTGACAGTGAGGTGGTATGTGCTGCCAGAGTCTGCAGGGCAAGGAAAATCAACTAGCTAGACAATACTAAACTCATGACTTAGCATTTTGCCATCTAAGCAGGCGTCCTGAAACTTTTTAAATGGGGCCAATTCACTGTCCCTCAGACCATTGGAGGGCCGGACTACAGTTTAAAAAGAAAACTATGAACACAATTCTATGCACACTGCACATATCTTATTTTGAAGTAAAAAACAAAAGGGGAACAAATACAATTCACACTGCCGCATGCGGCCCGTGGGCCGTAGTTTGAGGACCCCTGAAAGCTTGGCAAACTTGTATCTGCTGTTAAACAGCCTTTATGTTATGTGAAAATAGTCTTCTGGGCTGGGCGCCTATAGCTCCGTGGTTAGGGCGCTGGCCACACACACTAGGACTGGCGAGTTTGAACCAGGCCAGGACTAGCTAAACAACAATGACAACTGCAACAAAAAAAAATAGCCAGGTGTTGTGGTGGGCGCCTGTAGTCCCAGCTACGTGGGAGGCTCAGGCAAGAGAATCACTTAAGCCCAAGAGTTGGAGGTTTCTGTGAGCTGTGATGCCACAGCACTAACGAGGGTGACATAGTGAGACTCTACCTCAAAAAAAAAAAAAGAAGAAAAGAAAAGAAAATCTTTTGCACAAAACATGGCTTCCATCAGTTTTTACAAATTTGTGTCTGTTTACAAATTAGCCTATAAAATATCACCACGGGGTGTAGATATGAAGAGAAAAAAATATGTTGGAATAACATGATTCTTTTTAAGTGAGAAATTCTTCATTGTGTTTTATGATATAGTGGCAATGATTTAAATTTTATATTATAGCTTTAAACAAACGGAATGTGGAAATGCTGGGAGTCATCCCTTTGCAATGTGATTTCCAAACCTGTGCTCTGAACAGCCTGTGCTTTGTCTCTAGGATTTGGACAATAAACACATTGGTGGATGCATACACTGGCATGAACTTTTCAGGGCAGTCTGTATAAAAGTATTGAAAAAATGCATTCTCTTTGACAATTCCACTCCTAGGAACTTATTACAAATAAACCTTTATAATGGTGTGTAAATATTTGGCAATAGGCCACTTTACTATATTTTAATATAGAAAAAGTTAGAAATACATATGGTATTTAGTTTAACCAATTTAATGGCCATGTCCCATAATGAAAGAAATGTATCCATTTAACATTATATAGCAAAAGGAGAAAATCTTTACAAAATTGAAAAATAAGAGGACTAAGGAACAGTATATATTATTTTTATAAAGATGATGATATTTTGAAAACTAGTCTAAAACTACCCCACACTGCTGTTTCTTACATCCTGGGTATTGTGTATAGTTTTAATTTTTTTCTTAGTCTAGAATTTCTATCAGAAAAAATATATATATATATATTTTTGCTGTTCTTGGCCAGGGCTGGGTTTGAACCCGCCACCTCTGGCATATGGAACTGGTGCCTTACTCCTTTGAGCCACAGGTGCTGCCCCTCTATCAGAAAATCTAAATGACTTTTATGATTAAACACAGTTTTGGTTTTTAAAATTGTGGTAAAATATACAATTAAATTTACCATTTTAATCATTTTATTACTATTGTTTTATGCAGTTCTATTGTAACAATTCAAAAATATATTTTTAGACATGGCTCTCCCTTTGTTTCCTAGGCTGGAATGTAGAAATGATGTAGTCATATACCTAACTACAGCCTCAAACTTCTGGGCTCAAAGGATTCTTTCACCTCAGCCTCCCAAGTAGCTGGGACTATAGGCTCGTGCAGCTGCACTTGGCCACTTTGGCCATTTTAAAGTATATGATTCAGTGGCATTAAGTATATTCACACTGTTGTGCAACCATCACCACCATTCAGCTCCAGAACTACTTCATTATCCCAGATTCAACCTCCTTACCTGTTCAAAAATAACTCAACAACAACAAAAAAATAAATAAAAAATAACTCAGCATTTTTCCCTCCCCCCAGCCCTGGGAACCACTATTATACTTTCTGTCTCTATGAATTTGACTATTTTAGGTCTCTTGTATAAGTGGAATCATACAAGATTGATTTACTTTTTTATGTCTGGCTTATTTCACTGAGCATAATGTCTTCAAGGTTGATCCATATGCCTGAAGCATCTATCAGAATTCCACTCCTTTTTAAGGCTGAATGACACTATGTGATACGTACATACCATATTTTGTTTATCCTTCGATGGAGACTTGGGTTGCATCCACCTTTTGACTATTGCAAATATACGACTATGAACACGGATGTACAGATACCTGTTCAAAGCCCTGCTTTCAGTTCTTTCTGGTATATACCTAGAAGTGGAGCTATTAGATCACATAGTAATTCTATGTTTAATATTTTGAGGAAACTTCAACAGGGTTTAAATCTTTAATGTTTAAAACTTTCAGTCTCATATCAGACACTATCACCTTTTCTGGGGGTACAAGGGTCTGAGCACAGCTGGATCCAGGCACTAAAATCAATGCCCAGGTAGTCAGCAAAGTCAGCCTTACCTGGAAGCAACAGATGCTGATCACCAGAGTAGCATGACCTGGGTCAGCTAAATTGGGCCTTAGGCCCAGAAATACTTCCTACTGTTGGGATAAATTGGTTTGTTTCACAAGGAAATGATGACTACTATTTCTGTGGGTCTGAAATTATACTATTAGAAATCCAGGACTTGAAGTGTCGCCTTTTAAAAATAGTGTTAATGACTAATAATCTAGCCAGGATCTGGGGATCAGGAGGATGGAATTGAACTGTAGGGATGCAGGACATCAAGTAGCAGTGGGAGGATGAAAAGGGGATGGAAAAAACCCAAAGGCAACTTCTATTTTCCCATTTGTTCACTCAGCCTGGTGATCTGCAGCATGTTCCCTGCTTTGCCTTTAAAAAAAAAAAAATTCCTCCTGCTTCCTTTGTTTCTTTGACTCTTTCTCTACAGGATTTATGAAACCTTGTGAGGAAAAAATATTGAGCTGCATACATCCATAGGTTTATTTTTCAAAGAATGACCAAGAAATCCATTAAACCACCAATCAATAAATGTGATACAGGCTTAGCACCTGTAACTCAGCAGCTAGGGCGTTAGCCACATACACCGGAGCTGGCAGGTTCAAATCTAGCCTGGGCCTTCCAAACAACAATGACATCTACAACCAAAAAATAGCTGGGCGTCGTGGAGGGCGCCTGTAGTCCCAGCTACTCAGGAGGCTGAGGCAAGAGTATCGCCTAATCCCAGGAGTTGGAGGTTGCTGTGAGCTGTGTGATGCCACGGCACTCTACTGAGGGCGATAAACTGAGACTCTGTCTCTACAAAAAAAAAAAAAAAAAAAATTCCCTCTTAGGACTACCGTTGCATGCCGCATCCCCGAGGTTCTGGTAATTTGTGGCTTCATTGTTGTTTTGTTCCAGAAATTTGGTAATTTCCTTCTTTTTTTTTTTTTTTTTTGATACAGAGCCTCAAGCTGTCACCCTGGATAGAGTGCCATGGCATCACAGCTCACAACAACCTCCAATTCCTGGGCTCAAGCGAGTCTCTTGCCTCCGCCTCCCAAGTAGCTGGGAGTACAGGCGCCCGCCACAACGCCCGGCCATTTTTTGGTTGCAGCCATCATTGTTGCTTGGTGGGCCCGGGCTGGATTCGAACCCGCCAGCTCAGGTGTACGTGACTGGCGCCTTAGCCCGTTGAGCCACGGGTGCTGAGCCGGTAATTTCCTTCTTAATCTCGTCTATGACCCAGCTATTGTTCAGCATAAGGCTATTTAGTTTCCATGTTTTCTTTTTTTTTTGAGACAGAGCCTCAAGCTGTCACCCTGGATAGAGTGCCGTGGCATTGCAGCTCACAGCAACCTCCAATTCCTGGGCTCAAGTGAGTCTCCTGCCTCCGCCTCCCAAGTAGCTGGGACTACAGGCGCCTGCCACAACGCCCAGCCATTTTTTGGTTGCAGCCGCCATTGTTGTGTGGCGGGCCCCGGGGCTGGATTTGAACCCGCCAGCTCAGGTGTACGTGGCTGGCGCCTTTGCTCATTGAGCCACAGGCGCCGAGCCAGATATTCAACTCTTAAAACATATCTTCGTGCCAAAGCTGTTTGAAAAGGAATAAAGTAGTACACAACAAAAGTAAGTTTTAGAGGCCAAAGGTGTGGTGGGGTGAGAAAGAGGTGGAAGAGGGTAAAATGGAATATTCTAGATCAGAGGCCTTCTGAATGGATCTTGTTGACTTTCAGCCACTAGTTTTATATTCTGTTGCAGTATGTGCTGCACCAGCCTTGGGCTAGGTTGCATTTTTATCTTTAGACTCAATGCAGAAATAATCAGCATCTTTGTACCTTGCACAGACCAGCGTAACTCACACACATCAAGAGATGGAACATTCTAGAAGGGTCCCTCCTCCTCCCCCCAATACTCCACAGAAGTCTGTATGACCACATTGTCTCTAGGGTCAAATGTGTATCCTAACCATGGCTGAAAGAATAACAAATGTATTCTCTTATAGAGTCATTTTGTTCCCTCCAAACACATCTTTCTCATCAAAACCACTCAAAAATGTAGGTTTTGTGGTTGCAAAACAAACGGATGCACAAAGAACCCATAGCCCAAAGAGTATAAGGTGGAAGAAGAAAATAGAATGAGCAGGTGTAGTTTCCCTTCTGAGGAATTCCCCTTTCTCCCTCCTCCCCCATTCCCTGCCTCAGCAGCTCCCCGTCAATAGGAAAAAATGCAAGTGATGTACACTTTGCAAGGGTGCTTTCTCCTCTGCTTTGCAGAACATTATCTAGTGATGCAAAAACATCAACTTTGAAAAGCTCAATACATCCATTCCCACCAAAAATAGTGCATTAAGGTTTGTTAGTGTTCGGGAACTTCAAGTAATGGAAAAAATGAGCCACGTAAAAAGAGATTCATGATAAGCGGCTCTGAATTTAGCTCCATTTTGTTATTAAGAACCCAGCACAACCAGTTAACAAGTCGGCCAGGCATGTTGACCTTGCTTAACTTCCTTCTAAAAGCTCAAATGAAAACAAAAAGTTCTCTGAGCAGATGAAAATAGCTGCAAAAATAAATACGATATCTTGCTGCAGATTAAATGGGCTCTAATAGGACTTTAGAAGATATTAAATGTTTTAAACAGAAATGTGGTTAAAAATAGAGAGCAAATGTAAATAACCTGTGATTTCTTTTTCCCCTAAGTTATTTTGGGGCTGAAAATTGCAGGTGAAGGAAGATGACTAAGTGATACTGAAAACCAATCTCTCCCCTGATGCTGTTTCGTTATAGTCTTCATCGGAAGCTCCTGGAAAACGCTCCAGGCTGCTGGCGGTGAAGGGTCTGCCTAGATAGACTCGGAGGTTTGGTGATGGAATATGGGCCAACCCCAGGTAAACTCATTAAGGTGCGGAATTTCCTCCTTGCCATTGGCCTTCAGTTACTACGTCCAACCTCATTTCTCCCACCTCCAAGGTGTATAGGACAGACTTGGGTGTGGGCTTGATTTTCTGTGCCCCTTCGGGGGATCCCCAACCAAGTGTGGATGGGACCTGTGACCCTGCTTCTCACCAGGAGATCACGGCGGAGGAGATGGGTTGCCACCTCTGTGAGCAGGGTTCCTGATAACAGCTGTAGACAAGAGAGTCTTCTTGCCACTTGAGGGCACAAGTATATGTGCAGCAGGGGACTAAAGGCAGCCCCCTGGGAAACCTGAACCCCGCAGCCAGTGGAAAGCCAGGGTGCTAAGTCCTACGGTCCCCAGGAAATGAATTCTTCCCACAACCCGAGGGATCCTGGGAGCAGTTATTCCCCCTTCCAGCCTCCGGATGAGAGCACAGCCCTGCCCATATCCTGCCTGCAACCCTGTGAAACCCTGAGTGAAGGTCGCGGTGAAGACAGCTCAAACTCCAACCCCTGGAAACTATGGGATAATAAATGTGTGTTATTATAAGCCACTAAGTTTGTGGTGAATTGTCACTCAGTATTTCAGAATGTGGCTGTATGGGGGAATAGGAAGAGTTAATTAGCATGAAATGAGGTCATTAGGGAGGGCCCAGGTCCTGCAGGGCCTGTGTCCTTATGAAGAGAGTAGCGCACAGACACTCACAGATGGGCAACCACGGGAGGACACAGGAAGAGACGGTGTCTGTACCCCAAGGACGGAGGCCTCAGCAGGGACCAGCTCTGCTGACCTGGGACTCGTGGCCTCCAGACCTGCGAGAAAGTACGCGTTTGTCATGGAAGCCCCCAGCTGCAGCAGTGTGCTGCGGCAGCCCACTTAGACTACTGCCGCCACCGATGTGCACAGCCCTATGTTTTACTCCTGCAAGACCTGTTCTTACTGCCCACTGACTCCCTCCATCCCTCACCCTCCGCCACCCATCTCTACCTCCCCTCCACATTCTGAAAATAAGATGGGAAACGCTGGCAGCTTTGCTTCCCCATTTTTTAAGGTGAATTCTGAAAATGGAAGTGGCTACGGCCCTGCAGTCACTGAGCGGAGACCTCAGAGGAGGGAGGGCGAAGGGGGCACGCGGCTTCCTGTTTCCACAGTGCTCAGGCATCAGGTGGCAACTCTTATCAGCAAGGACCTGGAAGACGGTGGGGGGGCAGTAGCTGGTGTTTGTGCTGGGGACTGCTTAGGGACCCCAAATATAGTCATGGTGCCACACCCAGTGTCACAGAATGGTCAGTGGTCCCTACAATGCATGGAGGCCAGAGTGGAGGAGAAGGGTCAGCTTTGGAGGCCTGGAGAGGGCACGGGCAGGGGAGGGTGACATAAAGACAGGGAGTGGATGGAGCAGGAACCTTGGGCAAGTAGAAAGGCCCAGAAACTTTCACAGGGCACCAGATTGATGTCAACAGGGAAGGCTTGAGGTGTGTTTGGCTTGTTCTGCTCTGGTCCTTTTCTTTTTTTTTTTTAAACCTCTTTTTTTTTATTTTCATTTTTATTTTTATTTATTTTTTTATTGAATTATAGCTGTGTACATTAGTTCAATCATGCGGTACAGTATGCGGGCTACATATACAATCAGAAATATTTTCTTTTTTGTTTTTTTTTGAGACAGAGCCTCAAGCTATCACCCTGGATAGAGTGCTGTGGCATCACAGCTCACAGCAACCTCCAATTCCTGGGCTCAAGCAAGTCTCCTGTCCCCGCCTCCCAAGTAGCTGGGACTATAGGCGCCCGCCACAACACCTGGCCATTTTTTGGTTGCAGCTGTCATTGTTGTTTGGCGGCCCCGGGCTGGATTTGAACCCGCCAGCTCAGGTGTACGTGGCTGGCGCCTTAGCCCGTTGAGCCACAGGCACCGAGCCGAATCGGAAATATTTTCATTTACCTGTTCGACATAACCTTCATGGGATTTTCTCATTTATTGTGTGAAAACATTTGTGGTCTGCATTTAGTAGGATTCACCTGACCCTTCCAAGATGCACCTCAAGTGTGATCCCACCCTTTACCCTCTCTCCACCCACCCTCCCCCTCCCCTTCCCTCCCTTTCCCCTTTCCCCATCTTCTTGTGCTATAATTGGGTTGTAGCCTTCACTTGAAAGCTATAAATTTGCTTCATAGTAGGGCTGTATGCATTGGATACTTTTTCTTCCATTCTTGAGACACTTTGCTAAGGAGAATGTGTTCCAGCTCCATCCATGTAACCAGACTGTTTATTGCAGCCCAATTCATAATTGCTAAGTCATGGAAGAAGCCCAAGTGCCCATCGATCCACGAATGGATTAATAAACTGTGGTACATGTATACCATGGAATTTTCTGCTCTGGTCCTTAAAGAGGTGTCATTCTTCCCCAGAACAGAAAGCTGCACATAAGCTTCACACAAACATTTCAAGGTTGAACAACACCATGGCCAGGAACCTGTGTGATGTCTTCCCACTTGGACTGGTGGCACTTTGTGTCAGCCCCATTGAGCTGATTTTTGCTGCAAAATATTGATGAATTGGTGCTTTTGTATGATGGAGTCTATCTAGAGCCCTGAGCTATCCAGTCTGGGGTCACAAACACCAGTTTTGGAGCGAGACTCCTGCCTCTGACCTGTGAGCCTGGTACAACTAGCAACGGGAACACACACAAGTGACTTCAGCACCTGTGCTCCAGATTTTGCCTCCAAAATGTGGGGTTGATTGCCTCTCTCACAGGCCTATCTGGGACAGAGGTAATGTCTATATTCAGCGCTGGGCTCGGTATATAATAAGCCCCCAACAAATTGAAGCCCTGATGATTCCACTGAAATATGCATCTCAAACAAGTAGGACGGAATGTGTAGAATTCATTGCAAAATACAAAATAAAGCAACTTCAAAAAAAATCGAGGGGGAAGAGACCTGAGAGTTATCAAGGTGCTGATGGCCTCAAAATATGAAACATTAGGCTAGAGCAGCGATTCTCCTACCCAGACGCACATCAGAAGCTCTCGGGGTGGGGTGCTTGTGGGAGAAGGGGCCCGGGCCCCAGCCCTGGAGTTTCAGTGCAGGAGACTCTCCTCTTTCCTGGGGCCCCTTTGGCATCCTGTCCACAGACCGGGTCCACCTGGGGTTCTCTGTGTCCTTGTCTCTCGGGCATAAGCTTGGCTCTGGCCTCCAAGGATGGGGACACATCCTGAGGACGCTCTTCCTCTTTCAGAGGGGCGTTACTGTCCGTCCTGTGAGAACAGCTGTTGATTGGTTTGGAACAAAGCCCACCTGCTGGTCCACTCATCTCCAGGACTGTGAGCTGCTGGAGATGCAGCCTTTTACTCCCCCACCAAATCTGGGGCTTTTCTCCAGCCTCCTGTCCTTTACTGGGGTGGTCCCAGGATGGGCACTGTTGGCAGCATCTCGGAAGTTATTACGAAGGCCCACCCCAAAGCTCCCGAAAGGGGAATTCTGGCGGTGGGCTCTTTGCTCGGTGTTTGAACAAGCCCTCCAGGTGAGGCCACTTGTGCTGGAGTTTGAGAACCACCAATTCTCAGCCTGGACGCAGATCCAAAGCACCTGGAGAGCTTTTAACATCCCAAAGCCCAGGCTTGGCCCCAGAGTGATGAATCACGTCGCTCTGCCAGCACCGCTGTTTGAAGGTTGGAATGTGCCACCAGATTCCGCCCGATTCTCTAAGGCCGGTGCCTGTTTCTGTCACCTCCTGGTGGGTGCAGCCAGTCCAGGTGTGACACGATGAAAGGGCATCGCCCGTCATTTTTCCTGAGACCCCACGTCTGGGGCGAACCTCTCCCTGGAGTTACTCATGCTCGTTTCCCCAGTGACCTCTGTGCCTGTGTCAGGCCCTGAGACCTCCCGTTAGCACTGCCTCCCTGAAAAGTCCCCCTTTTATGTGTGTTCACCCAGGTCCCCCCGTTTTACACTTTGTACTTCTACCGTGCAGGATTCTCATTTCTTTATTATATGTTATTTCATGGAGCCTGTGTAGGATCCTAATTTAAAATGTCAGGAAATCAAATTCCTCCGTAAGATTTTATCTCAAAGGGCAAGCCAAGGTGAGGTCAGTCTGTTGCCAAGAAATGGGAAACCCCTTTTCTTGCCACTTTCCCGTGTAAACTATGCAGACAGTCCAACAAGGTGACAGGCCCATGACCTTGCCTGGCAATGGCCCCAAATATCCCCACAGTATTCATGTCTTTGTAACATCTCCTGGGGAATGGGTCACACACAAGGCTGTAAATATTTACCAGAGAGTGATTATTAGAGCTTGCACTGCAGAGAGGGGCAAGGCGTGTTCCTGACTAAGACATTCACAGAGTGGCCGGGCGCAGTGCCTCACACCTGTGATCCTAACACTCTAGGAGGCTGAGGCGGGTAGATTGCCCGAGCAAGAGAGTAATCTCTAAGAACAGCTGCGGGTTGCAGTAGGTGCCTGTAGTCCCAGCTACTTGGGAGGCTGAGGCAAGAGGCTCACTTGAGCCCAAGACTTTGAGGTTGCTGTGAGCTATGATGCCACAGCACTCTACCGAGGGCGACGAGGTAAGACTTTGTCTCAAAAAAAAAAAAAAGAATTTTGCAGAGGGTCTGGGGATGGTGCTCAGCCTCCCAGGGCACCATGGCAGCCTACACGGCATTCCTGTCCTGCCCTGTGCCCGGCACTGCCTCAGTTGTGCTACAGCCCTCACTTGGGAAAGTTGAGGGTTGTCTTACACTCATGCCCCTCTGCATGTAGGGTGTCACAGGCCACTGGCTTGGCAGTGTGTCCAAGGTGTGATTGAGTCCTTCCTGTGTCCCTGGTAGCTTCCCTGTTCTTGCAGCGCTCAAATCTGGATCCAGTGCAAACCTGGGGTGGGGGGAGGCGAGGCCTATTGTTGTGGGATGCTGTCTGTGCTGGAGCCCTCTCCCCACCGCCTCCCCTCATGCAGCCTGTGTGCGGGCCTCATCCGCACAGCTGGGAGTCTCTTGCTCTCAACCCCCCAAGAAACGAGCTGCCCCTGTTTTCCCCTGCGCTGCTGTCCAGCAGCAGCCCTCTCCCATTGCCCCACCTCCACCCTCCATTGCAGGTGCATGTCAGGGAGACCCTGTTTAACCCTCCATTGCAGGTGCATGTCAGGGAGACCAGTCCCTGAAGGCCGTGTGCTCTGGTGGGACCTGGTGAGAGTCCGCCCCGTAGCCAACACTGAGTTCTTGCTCACAGGCTTTGCTGATTTCTACCCAACTCGGCTGGGCTCAGCTTGAGGTATCCTTCCCGTATCTGGAGCCAGATCCTACCTGGCAGCCTACACTCCAGCAGGCTCTGGAGCATATGCCAACCACACCAGTGCGGCCAAAGCCATGTGTGGTTTCTTGTGCTGCAGGACGCCTCTGCTTGCAATCCATTGGCTAAGGCGAGGCAGCCGGCTAAGTCAAGGCTCAAGGGGCCGGGAGATCATCCTGCCTGCAGGAGCCCACGGCATGGGCTGGGAGGAACGGTTAGCAGGGAACAGTGTGGTCTTCCTGGTCCAGGGGCTAGCTGAATTCTCTTAACTCCACCCACCTTCCCTCTAAATAGCTGCTTCATTGCCAGCTCCTTCCCTAGCTGCTACACCAGGACGAGGTTGCCACCTGAGAGCGTGCTGGGATCTCCCTACTGCCTCAGCTCCTGCATTTATGCAGACAGTGGTTTATCTCAGCAACACCTTCACTTCACCCTACGGAAATATACCCGTGAAGGCCTCCAGCACACGCAGAAATTAATTCTTCCACCGCGGAGAGCTCTTGTTTATACCACAAGTGCACTTAGAGTGTTAGCCTTGTTAACAACCTTCAGTTTCAGTTAAAACCACTACGACAATTCAGTTTAATAGATGACTTATTTGAATGCCAAAGAAGAGAAAAATTGTAGGTAAATGTTCATGTTATCACTAGATCAATTTCGTATAAATAATCCAAGGTCAGACATGTGGACCAAAGCTAAAATGTTCCGCAGGTACCTGTGTTAGAAAGCTCACTGACTTAAAAGAGGTATAATGATATCTAATGTGTAATGTTTATAATTCAGCAGTTGGTGGGGGTGATTTTACTATGTATTCAGGGCATATGACAGGTAAGAAAAAGGAATCGTGAAGAACATCCACTTTGGGGAAAGTGCCTTTTTTTTTCTCTTTTTGAGAAAGGATCGTGCTCTGTCACCCAGGCTGGAGTGAAGTGGTATAATCATAGCTCACTGGAGCCAGAAACTCTTGGGCTCAGGTGATTCTCCTGCCTCAGCTTCCAAGAAGCTGGGACTGTTGGTTCCACCACCAGTCCAGGCTAACTTTTTAAAAATTATTTTTTGCAGTGATGGGAGTCTTCCTATGTTGCCCAGACTGGTCTCAAACTCCTGGCCTCAAGTGATCCTCCTCCCTTGGCCTCCCAAAGTGCTGGGATTACGGGTGAGCCACTGGGACTGGGCTCCTCTTATAAAAAGTGCTTTTTAACTTTTTTTAAAATTTAATTAATTTTTTTTTGAGACAGAGCCTCAAGCTGTCATCCCGGATAGAGTGCCTTGGCATCACAGCTCACAGCAACCTCCAATTCCTGGGCTCAAGCGAGTCTCTTGCCTCTGCCTCCCAAGTAACTGGGACGACAGGCGCCTGCCACAACGCCCAGCCATTTTTTGGTTGCAGCCACCATTGTTGTTCGGCGGGCCTGGCTGGATTCAAACCCGCCAGCTCAGGTGTAAGTGGCTGGCGCCTTTGCCCGTTGAGCCACAGGCACCGAGCCTAAAAAGTGCTTTTTAAAAAGCTGTTTTTTTCAGGCTTGGTGCCCATAGCTCAGTGAGTAGGGCTCCAGCCACATACACTGAGGCTGTGGGTTCAAGCCTGGCTTGGGTCTGCTAAACAACAATAACAACGGCAGCAAAAAAAATAGCCGGGCATTGTGGCGGGCGCCTGTAAGTCCCAGCTACTCGGGAGGCTGAGGCAAGAGAATCACTTAAGCCCAAGAGTTTGAGGTTGCTGTGAGCTGTGACACCACGGCATTCTACCAAGGGTGACATAATGAGACTTTGCCTCAAAAAAAAAAAAAAAAGCTGTTTTAGATATTAACATCAAATGAACTGAGCAGGTGTACACCTACAAATTGATAAGTCCTGACACGTGCATCCATCTGGGATGGCATTTGAGTATAATTTTTCAATAACCAACCACAGCTACATTGGGAGTAAAGAGCAGAGCTGTAGGAGTTCCCTACAGCTGCAGTAAAGAATTACTACAAACTGGCTCAGCGCCTGTGGCTCAACGGGCTAAGGCGCCAGCCATGTACACCTGAGCTGGCGGGTTCGAATCCAGCCCAGGCCCATCAAACAACAATGACGGCTGCAACCAAAAAATGGCCAGGCGTTGTGGCGGGAGCCTGTGGTCCCAGCTACTCGGGAGGTGGAGGCAAGAAACTCGCTTGAGCCCAGAATTGGAGGTTGCTGTGAGCTGTGATGCCACAGCACTCTATCCAGGGTGACAGCTTGAGTCTCTGTCTCAAAAAAAAAAGAATTACTACAAACTTAGAATACATTTTATCATCTTACAGTTTTGGAGGTCAGAGGTCTGAAACAGATCTCTGAGGGCTAAAGCTGAGCTGGCAGGGCTGCATTCCTTTCTGGAGGGTCTAAGAGAAAACCTGTTTCCTGGCCTTTCCCAGCTTCTAGAGGCCTCCTGCATGCCGTGGCTCATGCCCCCTTCCTCCCTCTTCAAAGCTGGCAATGTTGCATTTCTCAGACCATTTGCTCTGATTTGGATGTGATTTGTCCCATCCAAACTCACGTTGAAATTTGATCCTGATGTGGCCGTGTTGGGAGGTGGGGCCCAGTGGGAGATGCTGGAACAGATCCCTCATTAATAGACTAATGCCCTCCTTCGGGGTGAGTGAAGAGGAGGTGGACTTTAGAGGTGCCAGGCAGGTGGGGCAGGGGACAGGAAGCCCTCTCTCATCAGGGCTGTCATCACCGTACCCACTACCATTCTCTCCTCACCTTCCTGCTAGAATCTACGAATCTATTTGGAACACCCAGTGTCACATTTTTGGACGCGTGCTAAAAGGGTCAGGACTTCAGTAAGGGAAAACCCAGTTTGTCAAGATTTTAATATTGACTAAATGCGTGAAAAAAATATTGCACTCGCCTTGTTAAAGGAGAACCTTTGCCAATTAATTTGTCAGAGCTATATTTTAACCAACTTTTGAAAATACTTGTCCTGAATTAGCTAATTATTCCTAGATGGTTGTTGAAAAATTATACTCAAACTCAAAAACCACATTTGTGCAGTCATTTGTTTCCTGACAATTATCTCAAAGGTTGGCACGGGGAGCGCTTACAGTACAGATTGGCAATTACAAGTTCTTTTCCTCAGACTAGAATACATATTCCCAGCTCTGGAGGCTTTATCTCGAATGTTCCTGTTTTCCCTGTTTGGAATATTTATTTAACCTGCCTGTGCCATCTTTAGGGAATCAGCAAGGCTTTGCTCATTGATTCTGAAAACATTTCCTGGCCTTTAGCAGTCTCTGTCCCCCCCCCCCCCAGGTAGGCTGTTAGATAAAGGATCTAATATTGCAGAACTGCTGAAATGGTAGGATTTTAAGAGGTGAGAACATGTTGACCCACCCCCGGGTCTGTGTGTCCTGCAAGGGGCACTCAGGGACATAATGTCAAAAGCATTTGCATGTTACTCAAAGGTGGGGTGGTTGCAAAGAGTCCTGAGAACCAAAGACCAGACCCCCCATGAAACATTATCTAGACAATGGCGTGAACGGTTTATATATATATATACGTGTCAACCATCGACGTGGCTCCATGACCTGAAACACATGTTTATCTGATCTCTGCAATGTTTACGCCACAAAAGCAGTTAGCAAGCCTTTCCTCCGAGCAGGTACAGTTCTATCTGCTAACTTCTGTCAAAACCAGCCTGCCCATATGCAAACGAGTGCATTCCTTACATCTGGTTAATTATGAGCCTGGCAAGAAATGGACAAGGGTTTGGAATTCATGAGCAGGTTGTAAACTCCAAAAGCAGGAGAGTTGAATACGGCAGGAAGGGAAATACAAAATATGTTGACAGTTAGACTAAAACTTTGTCGGGATGTAACTGAGTGAGAGTTTCACAGCCAAAGGTGCCACTGGGCGGACAGATGTGTCCTCTGGTCTTTGCTGACATTCCCTGGGGGTTCTGGCAGCGTGGAGGTGGGTGAGGGAACTAACCTCAGGGTGACCCCGGAGAGGAGGGGGTGAGGCGGGCTGGGGGAGTCCGTGTCCGCATCAGACTTTTTGTTTCTGAGCAGAATGGAACATTTACAACTGAGAACTTGCTCTCCATTTCTGGGTTTAAGTCCACTCCACGAAATCCTGGATTTAAATCCACTTTGCAGAATTCAGTTCAACACTTGAAGGCTTTCTTTATGTTTGGAGCAGACCATTTCATGGCACACATGTCAGACACTCCACCCAATTGTGCAGTGACCCTGCCGAGATAGGGAGCTGCCACTGCGGCTGAGAGCATGGCGTAGGGTGGCACCTCCTGGGGACACACCCAGCCTACCCGGTCTCCCTCTCTGGGCCTCAGTTTTCTCATCTGTAAAGTGGGAACAGAAACAGTAACTCTTAGTTTATTATGATGGTTCCATGAGCTGATACTCTATTACATCTGTGGATGGGTTTTAAACAACACCCAGCGGACAGTAAGCACTGCTTGCAAATACATAGCGAGGCGTGCTCTTGTCCGGTGCTCTGTAATGAGAGTGAGGAAGCGTCTTTCTCCTAAGACGGCTTTTGTGTATCAGGTTTAAGCTGAGGGGGACCTCGGATATGCATGCCAGAGACCACAGACTCAGTGGAACGTCACACAGGCCACTCTCCTGTGGGCTACAGGTTGGAATGATAGCATGTTGGATGTGCTGGATTCCATAAAACACACTATGAAAAATAATTTCATTTCTTTCTTTTTAACCTTTTAGATTGTAGCTATTAGGAAATTGACACTGACAGTGGGCAGTGTTGAGGTACAGGATCTACAGAGGACAACAGGCCCCACGGAGAGTGGGAAGGCCACAGGTCCCCCTGGGCAGTGCTGGACTTAGGTGGAGAGTGTGGAAATTCTGGGGAGGCTCCTCTGGCTCATGCAGAGCTGAGGGAGTGACCTCATTATGAAACCCGAGGGGACTAAAAATGCTTCCCTCTATGGGCAATCCCAGCAAGTGTCTCCAGGAGAGACAAGGAGGCCAGGTCCCATGCCACAGCGAGAGAGAGGGAGGTTGGGGCATTTCAGGACATGGCCGTGTGCTGCAGAGTTTGAAGATCAAGCCTGTGCATTCCAGAGCAGAGGGCACAGGGCTCTGGGCGCTGGGCCCAGGCTGTGGGGACACAAGCAAGTTAGATTCCTTACTGTGTCTGAGGATTTGGTCAGGGGTGTTGGAAATCATTAGAAAAAAATCAGAGACCATTTCTAGAAAACTAAGCAATTGCATTCATGCCAGAAAATATTCGTAGTTGAACACGGAAAGAAATGCAGTCACAAGTTTGCCGTTCTGGTCAGCAGAGAACGTAAGAAACCGTAATAATATAGACTACTAAAAATTACAGTATTGAAATTGAGGGGATGGGGGAGACAAACTGGAGTAGTTAGGTCCAAAAGCTCCCCAGTATCACAAAAATGCCTAAAATCAGGAAACTAAGAAGTAATAGTACACACAGATTATTTAGAAACATGAAGGAAAATTCTAGAAGAGCGGAATGTTTTTCCCCCTGCAGTGAGGTGAGGACACATGGAAATGGGCCTTGATAATACTTTGTGTGTGTGTGTGTGTGAGAGAGCGAGAGAGAGATAAGAGTCTTGCTGTGTCACCCAGGTTACAGTGCAGTGGCATTACCATCGCTCATAGCAACCTCAAACTCTTAGGCTTGAGCAATACTCTTCCCTCAGCCTCCCAAGTAGCTGGGACTATAGGCAGAGGCCACCACGCTGGGATAATTTTTCTATTTTAACTAGAGACGGTGTTTCACTCTTGCACAGGCTGGTCTCAAACTCCTGGCCTCAAGCAATCCTCCTGCCCGGCCTCTCAAGGGACTTGGATTATAGACATGAGCCGCTGTGCCTGGCCAATAACACTTTTTGATTTAATGACGTGCACACTTCAGTTTGATTTAATAATTTTTTTAAAAGCATATAGCAATTCCTCACCGTGTGAGCTTCCTTGTGTTAAATGGAATTCCACCGGAATTAGGAGCTTTATTATCGGTTTCTCCTTAAACGACATAATGATGCAAGTTTCAAAAATGTGCCACCTTTGCCAGCTGCTACTCCACTGAGCCAGGGGGCTCAGGGCAGCTTCTGTGAGCCACGTTTGTGCCACTCAGTGCCCCCTGGTGCCGAGGGGCTGATCCCAAGTGCCTGCACACATCCCTGCAGTGACAAGCTCTTCTTGCAGAGTTTGGCCTCCTGCCATTTCCATTGAGATCCCTCTGGGATTTTTAAGACAGTGGAAAAGACGCTGATGAACACTTGGGGTAGCGTTTGTTACAGATGAAATTTCAGCATGCATATTTCAACAGGAATCCGTCAGGAAGACTCCTGAGGGCACCTCTTCTACCTCCTAGCATTTCTCTCAGTCCAAGAAACTTGTTCTCCACGGCAGCTATTTAATTCATATCTCTCTACCTACCTACGCCGTTTCTCCCTCCAGCTGCTTTTTCAGAGAAAGGGTTCTCATGTCTCGTATCAGTATTTCACAACCAACAGTATTTGTCGTGAATTCACTAGGGTAAAAAACCCACGTCTTTTTTTTTTGTATGGATGTGAGCACATGTACGAAGCCAGATTCTGGCAATCTGGTGGATTTTTAGAACTACCTTTTTTTTGTGTGTATGTGGTTTTTGGCTGGGGCTGGATTTGAACCTGCCACCTCCGGCATAGAGGCTGGTGCCCTACTCCTTTGAGCCATAGGCGCCGCCCTAGAACCACCATTTTTAATGGTTGGAATGAAGGTCTCCTATGTGCAGTTCCTCTTTCTCCTGCCTCCCTTCTCCTCCTTTCCCCTCTCTTTCTTCCTTTTCTCTCTCTCTTCCTCTCTCTTGCCTCTTCCCTTCCTCTTTCTCTCCTCTCTGCCCTTTCTCCCTCTCCCCTCCCTCTTTTTTTCTCCCTCCCTCCCCCTCGGCCCATCTCTCCTTCATTTTGCAAGCTCCTGTAACCTTGCACAACTTAATCTTCACCTGGAGATAGTCACAGCAGTACTGGTCATGCCCCAGGAAACCTATGATACAAGCCTCGGAACACACGGTCACATGTGCCAGAGGGACTGGGAACGATATTTTGAAAAAGAGGACAGTTTGGTGGCTATAACCGTGGGAGGAGGAAGCAATTGTTTACTAAGTATAAAGGCGGCAGAAATGCAACTAAGTCCTGTCTGGCAAACATTTCCTGTGTGAACCACTGACCTAAAGCATTTGAGAAAGGGTTAGAGCGTCCTGAGAGAGTAGAGCTGAGGACTGGCTCTGGGGATGCATTGAGGTAAGCACCCTTCCCCCACAGAGGTACTGGAGGAAGGGAGACTTCTTTTTAAGAAAAAAAATGTATTTTTAATTATTATGTGTGCACAATGTTTGTGCATCTTTATAGGGTACGTGCGAATTTTTTTTTTTTTTTGCAGTTTTTGGCAGAGCCTGGGTTTGAACCCGCCACCTCCGGTATATGGGGCTGGTGCTCTATTCCTTGAGCTACAGGCACCATTCCCACATGTGATTTTTGTTTGTTTGTTTGTTTGTTTTCCCCCTTGACAGAGTCTTAAGCAGTTGCCCTGTGTAGGATGCTGTGGCATCACAGCTCACAGCAACCTCAAACTCTTGGGCTTAAGAGATTCTCTTGCTTCAACCTCCCAAGTAGCTGGGACTACAGCCACCCGCCACAATGACCGGCTATTTTTTTGTTGTTGCAGTTTGGCCGGGGCTGGGTTTGAACCTGCCACCCTCGGTATATGGGG
>CAUYON010042489.1:0-17121 GCA_963573935.1 Arctocebus calabarensis
GGTTTAGGGATCAAGGTGATATTTGCTTCATAGAATGTGTTGGGTAATATTCCTTCTTTTTCTATATTTTGGAAGAGGTTTAGTAATATAGGTACTAGTTCTTCTTTAAAGGTTTGGTAGAATTCTGACGTGAAGCCATCTTGTCCTGGACTTTTCTTTTTAGGGACATTTTGTATAGTTGATGCTATTTCAGTACTTGATGTAGACGTGTTCAACATTTCCACTGCATTCTGGCTAAGTCTTGATAGGTGGCATGCTTTCAATTATTGGTCAATTTCCTTGAGATTTTTATATTTCTGAGAGTAAAGTTTCTTGTAATATTCATTAAAGATTTTTTTTTTGATTCCTGAGGAGTCTGTTGTTATTTCATCTTTATCATTTCTAATTGCTGAGATTAGAGATTTTACTCTTTTCTTCCTGATTAGGTTAGCCAAAGGTTTATTTATTGACCTTTTTGAAAAACCAACTTTTTGATTTATTGACATGTTGTATAATTCTTTTGTTTTCAATTTCATTTAATTTGGCCTTGATTTTGGTTATTTCTTTTCTTCTGCTGGGTTTGGGGTTGGAATATTCTTCCTTCTCCAGTTTCTTGAGATGTCCCATTAAGTTGTTAACTTCCTCTCTTTCCGTTCTCTTGAGGAAAGCTTGAAGTGCTATAAATTTCCCTCTTAGGATTGCGCTTGCAGTATCCCAGAGGTTCTGATAATTTGTGTCTTCATTGACATTTTGTTCCACAAATTTGGTAATTTCCTTCTTAATCTCGTCTATGACCCATCTATCCTTCAGCATGTGGTATTTAGTTTCCATGTTTTTGTACGAGTATGCAGATTCCTGTTATTGAGTTCAACTTTTATTCCATGATGTTCAGAGAAGATGCAAGGAAAAATTCCTATTCTTTTAAATTGGCTGAGATTAGACTTGTGACCTAAAATGTGATTGATTTTTGAGTATGTGCCATGGGGTGCTGAGAAGAACGTGTATTCAATTTTATTAGGATGAAATGTTCTGTAGATTTCTGTTAAATCCTGTTGTTGAATGTTAAAAGTTTAAATCTAGAATTTCTTTACTTAACTTCTTTTTGGAGGATCTATCCAACACTGCTAAAAGTGTATTAAAATCTCCAGCTACTATGGAGCTGGAGGAAATCACGTTACTCATGTCTATTAGAGTTTTTCTTATAAATTGAGGCTCAGTATGGTTGGGCACATAAATATTAATAATTAAAATCTCATAAAATTGAGTGGTACCTTTAGCAAATATGAAATGCCTGTCTTTATCCTTCTTTACTTTGGTTGGTTTAAAGCCTGTTGTTTCTGTAAATAAGATTGGGATGCCTGCATTTTTCTGTTTTCATTTTGCCTGTACTATAGATGACCATCCCTTCACCTTGTGTCTAAATTAATCTTTTAAGCTAAGGTGAGATTCTTGTATGCAGCAGATATCTGGCCTTATTTTTTCTATCCAGTCAGCCAACCTATGCCTCTTTAGAGGACAATTTAAACCATTCACATTAATTGAAAGTAATGATAAATCTTTAGAACGTCCAGTGGACATTTTTAGTCCTTTCATCACTGTGGAAGATGAAATTTGATCAATATTTTCTGGGTGGGTT
Organism: Arctocebus calabarensis; assembly: GCA_963573935.1. Lineage (NCBI taxonomy): Eukaryota > Metazoa > Chordata > Mammalia > Primates > Lorisidae > Arctocebus > Arctocebus calabarensis. Next base: position 1,616 of record CAUYON010042489.1, read on the forward strand.
TAGTTTAGTGGTGGAGATTTACACTGGTCATTGTGCAGGATAGGTCTGAGAATATCCTGGAGAACTGGCTTAGTTATAGCAAATTTCTTCAGCATGTGGATTTCATTGAAGTATTTAATTTCTCCATCATAAATGAAACTCAGTTTAGCTGGATACAATATCTGGGTTGAAAGCTCTTTTATTTTAGGAGATTGAAGTCAATGCCCATTCTCTTCGAGCTTGAAAGTTTTGATCAGGGAGATTTGCAGTTATTCTAATATTCTTCTCCTTGTAGGTAATGGATTTCTTACATCTAGCTGCTTTCAGAATTTTCTCCTTCATATTAACTTTCATGAACTTAATTATGATGTGCCTGGAGGATGTCTTATTTGGGTTGGGTCATGCTGGGATTCTGAAACTGCTATCTGAATTTCAGAATCTCTTGGCATGTCTGGAAAGTTCTCTTTCATAATCTCATAAAGAAGAGACTCTGTGCCTTGTGACACCACTTCTTCTTTTTCAGGTATCCCTATAAGGTGAATATTGGTTTTCTTCGAGTTATCCCAGAGCTGTATGAGAGGATGATCTGCTTTTACCTTCCATTTCTCTACGTCTTTGGAAGTTTGGGAGCATTCCAAAGCTTTGTCTTCCAGGTCAGAAATCCTTTCTTCTGCTTGCTCCATTCAGTTACTGAGGGATTCTACTGTATTTCTCAGATCTTTGACAGCTGCAACTTCTTGTCTCAATGTCTCAAAATCTTTGATCATTTTGTCTTTGAATTCGTCCAGTTCTTGAGACATGTTTTGGATTACTGGTTGAAATTCTAATTCCATCGTTTCCTCCACTGTGCTGATCTTATTTGCTATCCAGACTCTGAATTCAACTTCTGACATCTCAGCCATTTGCTTATGCAAGGGATCTTGTGCTGTATCTACCTTGTCATTCCTTGGGGGAGTTGATCTATTCTGATTATTCATATTAACAGAGTTGTTCTGTTGATTCCACCTCATGATTATTTTTCACTGTTGCCTATGACTGTCCTCGGAGTTGGGGAGGTGTCCCTCCCAGATCAGACCCTGGCAGAATCACTCTGTTGTTACTGGATCTTTGTAGGGAGTTACCCTGTGTCTCCAATAATTTCTCAAACCCCCCAGGGTGGAGAACTTAAATCCTCCTCAGCCTGCTTAGAAGACTCTTTAAATTGCTAACTTGGGCTAAGCAGAGGCTTTCCCAGGAAAGCACTTCTGGCTGGAATCTCTTCTTAAGCGGGTATCCACTTACCCAGTGTGCCAATACTGGTCTCACCCTATGCCCCTGAGGGCTAAGGCTGCAAGATATCTCAGTCCCAGTCTTTAGTCTGCTCAGTCACTAGGGTCCTCACTCCCACCCGATGTTTGTTCTGCGACCCTGGCGGTGGGACTTGCGAGGGCCGTTCTCCCACAATGACTCCACACAGCCCACAACCAAACACTGGTAGCTCTGCCTAGTTCGGTGGCCCAGTCTGGGGCCCCAGACAACACTCAAATATCCTTGCACTCTTGCCCAAATTCTCCCAAGGCAATTCATCGGAGTGCCAAGTCCAAAAGAAACTCAAATATCTCACAGGCAAGGCCTTTCCAGCCTGCGGTCCCACTGTTGCCCCACCCACAGCTGTGGACAGGATTAGACCAAACGAACACATGCAGCTACTTGCCCAATCCACTGCTTTTCCCTTCCTCATGGTGTCCAGAAGTCTCACGCTGTCTCCCTATGTCCCCAAAGGGATGTTTCTGGGCAGATCCCACCTGCCAGAGATGCCTGAAGTCCTCTCTCCCCAGTCTCACCATGCCCAGCCGCAAGGAAGCTGTTACTCGGCCGCCATCTTGTTCCACCCTCACCGAAATTTTCATCAACTAGATTTTGTGAATTGCGAGCTACTGTCCTCCATGAGGGAGAGGCTGGCTGGTAGCCAGTGTGGCCGGGCAGGGGAAAAGCTCCACAGCAAAGTCCGTGGTTTTGAATTACACCTCAAACACAGCAATCCACCAATTTGCCATGCATCTCCATCTGTCTATCCACTCCAATAATCCACATAGGGAAAGATCCAGAGACCCCTCCCTCTAACCTGATGACTTGGGAGAGATGGGCTACACATCCGTCCCTACTGCCGTCTTGCTTTGCCCCGCCCCCCCTGGGGTCTTACTTTAAATGTCTTTTTCCAACCTCTGCTATCTTCCAAGTACTGTGCAGCTTTCTCACCTCTCTCCGCTTGTATAGAATCTAAGGGATTTAGGTCCTTGCTCTGGATTAGACTTATTTGAGGGGAATATTGTGGCTGGTTTGATTTGTCCACACCACAAAAACATTTTCCATTGCTTTCTGATCATTTGTGTGTTTGGGGAAGTAGCACTTTTAATTTCCTTCAGGATCTTTTTCTTTCCACTCACATCTTGGCTAGCTGTTCTATGCAGAAGGCCTAGTTTTTGACCTGTCTTTCCTTTTGACATGCACACCTCAGTAAATTTAGTCATTTCTGCCTTTTGATTTAAAGTGAGAAATGTGTAATTTCTTTTCACTTGACCACTTACAGGCTGTTATAGGGCTAATAATTTCAGTATTGTTGTGTTTCAGGTAATAGTAGGACACAAGGATACTGAAAGAGGCAAGGCCATTGCCCATGAAGAATTCAGGAAGTGCACAGCATGTGTCAATTAAGTTAAGATCCAAAACATTTACAATACTAGCATCAAAGATCATCATTACAGAATTTATAATAATGAAAAAATTTGAACAATTGTGAGAATTGCCAGAATATGACACAGAAACATGAGTCCACGCAGTTGGAAAATTCCATGAATAGACTTGCTTCCTGCAGTTGCCACATGCCTTCAGTTTGTCAAAAAAGAAAAATGTAGCATCTGTGAAGTACAGTAACACATAGCACATTGAAGTGCAGTATGGCGTCTATGTGTTAAGTATGCAGACATATAAAAGTTATTTTAGAACCATGTCTTGTTGAGGTTGTCAAGAATACATTGTTTGGAGTGGCACCTCTGGCTCAATGGGTAGGGCTTCGGCCCCATATACCGAGGGTGGCAGGTTCAAACATAGATCTGTCCAAACTGAAACAAAAAAATAGCTGGGTATTGTGGTGGGTGCCTATAGTCCCAGCTGCTTTGGAGGCTGAGGCAAGACAATCTCTTAAGCCCAAGAGATGGAGGTTACTATGAGTTGTGTGATGCCATGGCATTCTACCTTGGGCAATAATGTAAGACTCTGTCTCTACAAAAAAAAAAAAAAATGCTTTGTTTGGTGAAAGACAAAGGTGGGTATTTACCTATAAAGAAAAAAAAATATTTTATTGGAACATAATATGAACTAGACACATATTTTGTAACAAAACATTAACTTGGACTATTTGATTCTGAGGCAATGTTCATCTTCTTAATTTTTTAAGACACTCACTTATTTTTTTAGGTGGCAAGGAAAGAAGCATTACTTTAAGGCATTTATGTATGCAAGTAGATGAACCAGTTCCTTCCTCTGAAGTTAGTTCATACCCAGTTCCCCAGTCGGATGACCCTTATATTGCAGATCTCCTGCAAGTGGCTGATAACAGGTGCATTAAATAATTTTTTTATTGGTTTGCATTAAGTGACTACTTTATTAGCCGTAAATTTCTTGATAGGACAATTTTTGTCTTGTTAAATCTCTAGCTTTTAGCAGAGAATTTTTCAGAAGCAATCAAATACTTTCTGAAAGATATACACAAGTGTTATACACTTCTCATATACAGTGTTTTTACTTGCTTTGAAACTTTGATTTCAAATAAGATGTATACTTCAGGTTTCTGTCCACACTTGAGTTCAAATAATTTAGAACCTCTTTCACTAGAGTAGCTTTGAAAGCTTTGTAGTTCTTACACCTTCAAGTAAGAGTTGTCTTTTTTTTTTTTTAAAGCTACAGTCTTTCTCTGTTGCCCAGGCTGGGGTGCAGTGGTGCAATCATAGCTCACTGTAGCCTTGATCTCCTGAACTTAAGTGATCCTCCTGCCTTTGCTTCCCAAGTAGTTGGAACCACAGGGTACCAATTCTTCCTATTATCTTTTTCAGAACATGTATTACTTCACACTTCTGTCAAATGCTATTTGGACCTTATTTGGACATGAATAGATCTGTAACTGGATTTGAAATTCTTGTTTCCTTTTCTAGCTTGCTGTTTCTATTTCCTTAAAATTAGAATCACATATAAATTCTATCTCACTGAAACTTCATAAAGCTGCCTAGACAGAGGGCACTATGTATATAGTGAGGATGTAAAGATAAATGAAATAGTGTTGCTACTTTTGAGAAGCTTGCAGTCCAATAGTGTAGTTGAGAAGAGAGAAATTCACAAATGCCATTAAGGAAGTGGTAAGGGGTTTAAAGGTGGGTACAAGCACTAGTGACAGATTCTGCAGTGCCAGCTGTGGAAGCATTTCGAATTGTGGAATACACTATTGGAAATAGTTGATACAGGTAACTTTATTTTGTAGATTAGACAGAGGATATAGGGATTTTTTTCTGTTTATTATCTCTGTATAATAATCTAAAAAAAAGAAGGTTCCAATTAGGTTGTCTTTGCTTATTCTCACAGTATATTATTTACCTGTATTTACATAGTTACATGACCTAAACCAAGAAATATTTTGTCAAAATTATAATCTAGAACCTTTCAGACAGTGTGTTATTGTTATTTAAGTAGTTAATTGGGCTGCATGATCTCCTTTGATTACCTTGTTCACATTCCTTGACACATGCATATGTTGTTGGTTTTTAGTCATGCATTTATAGTGCAGTTGCTTACCCACTCTTCTCCAAAGCCTAGAAGAGTGAAAACTTTTGTTGTGATAATGACGGAGGCAAGCTATATCCAGTCTCATTTATTCTCCTCCATGGAAAATCTCTCTTAAAAGCAGACCTGGTTTCAGGCTTTATCTTTCTAGCATAAAAGTGGATTATGTCATATTTATGTACTACAAAAATATTTGAATATTTTATGAATTCCTATAGTTTCGGCAAATCTTGATTCTATGAAAATGAACAGGTTCCAGAATGAAGACTTTTTGTTACTTTATAGTTATTGGGAAAATTAGGATATTACTCTATGTTTTCCCTCTCTTTAGGGTTGCAGAGTAGTTAGTTAGATAATACAAATTTGTTCAGTGTCCCAAAGGTTGGCTGGTTTCTTATTTCACTTAATGTTGTGAATTTTGGGTAGACCTTCAGTTTTCTGAACTTAAGAACAAAAGAAGAATGAGGGTAAAGAGTGAGAAGATATGATATGGTAAAGAGCAGAGAGAAAAAGGAGAGGGAGAAGGATGGAATTGATTCAAATGAGAGAAAAAGGACAGTAAGGTGATGGAAATGAAATCAGGAGAAATGATGGTGTTTGGCAGAGTGCTTTAACCATGCAGGCAGTTCTAAGAATTAGAACTAGAATTGGTGAGTGCAGGAATAGGCTGGGCAGGTGCCTGGAAGTCAGGAGCTTTTTTTCATTCCTGGCAAAAGCAAGACCATGATATCCCCCCTCTATACAAAGGTATCAGCAGTATGTTTGCAGTGAGGACCTACCAATACCTTCTTATTAAAGGTAAAGATGAGAAGGACACCCTAGACCACAAGCTTGTGGCCTTTTTGAGCCATACCAATGATGTGATCCCATTCAGACCAGAGCTATGACTCCCCAACCCTCAGAGAAGAGGAAAAAGGCAAATATAATAATAATAGATAAAGAAAATTGAAAATATTGTTTTATAAGATAAAGAAGAACAAAAAAGGGGTTTCTTGCGTGTTGTGTGAGAAATATATGTGACAAAGATGTGAAAAGTAGAAAAATCTCTACCAAAAGAAAGCAATAAAAGGGAAATAATAAAGAAAAGTGGAATAAAAGGGGCTGAAATGGGTAACAAAAATGGAGGAGCTCTCGCTATTGAAAAAAACTTAAAATTGAAAGTATAATACAACCCCCTAAAAATATAAAACAATAATGTCAACCAAAGAGTAAAAAAATAAAATAAAAGGAAAAGAACTGAGAAGAAAAGAAGCAAAAAATGTAATAGTGTATATTTGTATGTTTGTGTTTATGATTTGATATACATATAGAAAATATTGTATGCAAATATAATATACAGTTATAGATAATATATTATTTATATTATATATAATCAATGTATAACATTCTATTTTACATATTAAGGATATATGTTGCCTGGACCCCAGGTGGCAATATGGTGTTAAGAAATGGAGAACACATGCTAGGGGGTTGTAAGCCACTCTCTAGTTGAAAAGGAGACTGGGTGTTGTTTTCTGGACTTCTTTGCCCTCAATATGGGCCTATTGTATTTGTCAACATTCAGTCCCCATGGGACTGGGGTGTCATAGTTTTCCATAGACTTCCCAGGAGTCCCATCCAATAGTGCTCCCTGAAAATGAAGTGGCCCTCCTTGGGGGTGTGGTGGCCACTCAGCTCACCCCAAGCATGGCTGCTTAAGCTCAGTAGGTTTTACAAAGCTAGTCATGCATTAGAACCTCACAACAGTTCCTCCTGCATGCAGCTATCCTATGATGGCAGCCCCCCACAAGCAGCCAAGCCGATGGGGAGAACCACCATGCCCAGAATTCAACCCAGCCATACGATGCTATTTGAGTTCACTTACTAATCCAGTGAGAATCGCAGTCCAAAATCAAAAAACTATAGGACATCCCTTTCCCATTCCCAGACCTTTGTTGGAGAGCTGGCCAATATCCTGGATTCTGCCCATACCAAGCACCTGACTTCTGTGTTGGCTTTCCTCAGCTCCAGACCTCCTAGTTGACTCCTGAAATCTCGTGCTGTTTCACTGGGCCCCTGGAGTGATGTTTCTGGGTAGATTCCCCCAGCCAGAGGTGGCTGAAGTCCACTTTCCCCATATCACCACAAATAGTTGGTAAGGAGATGTCTCTAGACTGCCATTTTGCTTCACCTTCTGTAGTCTTCAGTCTTCTTAATCATAAAAGCTACCACCCTGGAGTTTGGTATCCTGAACAACTAATTTCTTCATAGATGAAGGAGAAATGAAGACTTTTTCAGACAAACTAACACTGAGGGAGTTTGTCCAAACCAGACCTTCTCTGCAGGAAATACTCAGAACTGCATTATCATAGCTCAATGAGTTAGATACCCACCAGTGTAAACCCCCCAAAAGCTAAGGCTCAGAGCTCACATAAGCACAAGAAGTAAAACAAAGCAACAAGGTGCTATCCAACAAGATGAACAGAACAGCATCCTACATATTGATTCTATCACTCAATGTGAATTGTCTGAATGTACCTCTTCAGAGACACAGTATGGCTGAATGGATGAAAACATACAACCGAAATAAGTTTTTTCTTCAGGAAATGCATTTAACCTTTAAGGACTCACATAGACTCAACATGAAGGGATGGAAAAGATATTCCATTTACACATAAAATCAAAGAAAACATGTGTAGCCATTCTCTTCTAAGATGGGATTTAAATCAATAATAGTAAATAAAGACAAAGATAGTCACAATATATTGGTAAAGGGATAAATTCAACATGAAGACATAACAATTCTAAATATGTATGCACACAAGTAGCACATGCGTTTATAATGTAAACCTTATCAGATCTAGGCAAAAAGATAAACAGCAGCATTGTAATTTCCAAGGACTTCAACACTTCACTGACAAAACTGAACAGATCATTCAAGCAGAAAATAAACAACCACTGGGTCTTAACTAGGACTGTAGAACAAACTGGTCTAACAGACATTTATGGAATATTTTACCCCCAAATTCCTGAATGTACTATTTTTCTCATCAGAACATGGAACCTTCTCCAAGACTGATCTTGGCTTATGACATAAGACACATCTTAACAAATAAAAAAAAAAGTAGACACCATACAATATATCTTCAAAGTGGACTACTAGAAATCAAGAGAAACACTTAATTCTACACAAAGTCATGGAAATTGAAGAGGCTGCTGCTGAACGATTGATTATTAGGTTAAAAATGAAATTAAGAAGTAAATCACAAGGTTCCTTGACTTGAATGTCAAAGGGCACATAAACTCTCAAAATCTATGGGATTCAGCAAAAGCACTCCTACAGAAAAAAATTCATAGACTAATCAAATGCCTACATCAAAAAGACTGCAAGAGCACACATTAAGAATCTAATGACTCATCTCAAGGAACCGAAAAAGGAAAGCGAAACCAAGCCCACAGCCAGCAAAGGAAAAGAAATAACTCAGGTCAGAGTAGAACTAAACAAAATGAAAAACAAAATACAAGAACAACAAAATAAAAAGGCCCAATCAAAGAAAAAGTATTTTTTTTGAAAAGATAAACAGAATTGATAACTTCTTGCTCCATTAGCCATGAGGAGAAGAGAAAGAACACAAATGACCTGAACCAGAAATGAAAAAGAAGATATTGCAGCTGATCACACAAGAGATACAAGATATCATCTGAAAACACTATGAAAATGTCTATGGACATAAACTAAAAAATGTAGAAAACATAGACAAAATCGTGGAAATGCATAGCTTATCAAAATTCAATCAGGAAGAAGTAGAACTTCTAAATAGACCCATAATGAGCAACTAGATCAAAATAGTAATAAAAAACCTTCCAATAAAAAAGCCCAGGACCAGATGTAGTCACAGGTGAATGTTGTCAGACCCAAAAAGAGCTATGACCCATACTGTAGAAATTGTTACATAACGTTTAGAAGGAGGATCTCCTCATGAACTCCTTCTACAAAGCCAGTGTCCCCTTGATACTAAAGCCATGAAGAAACACAACAGAAAAGAACATTACAGAGAAATGTCCTTTATGAATATTGATGTAAAAATTCTCAAAAAAAATTCTAGCAAATCAAATTCCACATTATATCTAACAAATAATCCACCTCAACCAAGTAGTCTTCCTCCCAGGGATGCAAAGATGGTTCAACATACATAATTCAAGAAAAGTGATTCATCACATAGAAGCAAAAACAAAGACCATATGATCATCTCTGTAGATGCAGAAAAAGCATTCAACAAAATCCATTACCCTTTCATGATAAAAACCCTCAACACACTAGTCACAGAGGAATATACCTCAAAACAATAAAAGCCACAGGTCACAAACTCACAGCCATTATGAACCTCTTTTTTTATTTTTTATTAAATCATAGCTGTGTACATTAGTGCAATCATGGGGTACAATGTGCTGATTTTATATACAATCTGAAATATTTTCATCAAACTGGTTAACATAGCCTTCATGGCCTTTTCTTAGTTATTGTGTTAAGACATTTATATTCACCATTTAGTAAGTTTCACCTGTACGCTTTTAAGATGCACCATAGTTATGATCCCACGAATTACCCTCTGTCCACCCATCCTCCCTCCTCCCCTCCCCCTCCTTTGCCCCATTTCCCACATTATTATGCCTAATTGGGTTATAGCTTTCATATGAAAACTACAGATTAGTTTCATAGTAGGGATGAGTACATTGGATACTTGTTCTTCCATTCTTTAGATACTTTGCTAAGAAGAATATGTTCCAACTCCATCCATGTAAACATGAAAGAGGTAAAGTCTCCATCTTTCTTTAAGACTGCATAATATTCCATGGTGTACATATACCACAATTTATTAATCTTTTTGTGGGTTGGTGGGCAGTTGGGCTTCTTCCATGACTTAGCAATTATGAATTGGGCTGCAGTAAACATTCTGGTACAAATGTCTTTGTTATAATGTGATTTTTGGTCTTCGGGATATATACCTAGTAGAGGAATTATAGGATCGAATGACAGGTGTATTTTTATATCTCTAAGTATTCTCCAAAGACCTTTCCAAAAGGAATATATTAGTTTGCATTCCCATCATCAATGTAGGATGTGTTCCTTTTTCTCCACATCCACACCAACATCTCTGGTTTGGGGATTTTATTATGTGGGCTAATCTTACTGGAGTTAGATGATATCTCAAAGTACTTCTGATTTGCATTTTTCTGATGATTAAGGATGATGAACATTTTTTCATGTGCCTGTAGGCTATGTGCCTGTCTTCTTCAGAGAAGTTTCTCTTCAGGTCCCTTGTCCACCCTGAGATAGGATCACTTGTTCTTTTCTTGCTCATACATTTTAGTTCTCTGTGGAGTCTTGTTATTAAATCTTTGTCAGAGACATAACCTGCAAAAATATTCTCCCATTTTGAGGGCTGTCTGCTTGGTTTACTTACTGTGTTCTTGGCTATGCAGAAGTTTCATTTGATCAGGTCTCAGTAGTGTACTTTTGATGCTGCTTTAATTGCCCAGGGAGTCCTCCTCATAAAATATTTGCCCCGGCAGATTCATTCAAGAGTTATGAACCTCTTTAGGTGTGTCCAAAGACTATGTTTCATTGAAAATTTCCTTCACTTTCTCATTTTCAAAAATCAACTTTATTGATGATGATTCAGCAGATGTTCAATGAGCTCTGAATGCCTGCATTTAGCCACCCACACAATCAAGATACAGAGAATTTCCTTTGCTACAGAAAGTCTGTGTAAGTGTCTCTGCAGTCCAAACATGCTGTTCCCACATATGGCCAGATGTAAATGCTGCTATGCTTTTTGTCACCATAGGTCACTTTTTTTCTGTCCAGGTATTATTTTCTAGGAACAAGTTATCAATTTTTAAGAAACAGTCCAGTTATATTTGTTAAGATTAATGGTTCAAACAATAGTATCTAATATATACCTTATTTTGAACATTGTGATCTTTAATTGCTATTGACGAAATAAATTTTTAAAAACACACTCAGAAAACGCTGGTTTGAATGGGTGCCAAATGAAATGTCAGGGCCCCAAAATTGGACAGGGCCACTGATTCAGGTGTCCTACCATAAAGCTCAGGAGGTAGCTACTGTAAAGGTTATGCCATAATACAGATTATGTCTAAAGGGGACAGAAGATCAGAGTAATTTGGGACAAGAAAGAATCAAGGGGAGAGAAACGAAGAATGCTGAAATCTATGATATAGCAGCCCTGAATTTTCTGCCACTTTTTCTTAGAAGAAAACAGAAGCTAAGGCAAAGCAAATGGGAGCTTTAGGAAAGCTCTCCTGCTTTCCTAAATCAGTTGGAGGAGGAATTGACCAGGTGTATATTCAAGACAAACTGGTGAGTTCTCGGACCATGTGGGTCAAGAGAGAAGTCATCATGAGCATAGGTAAAATTAAATAAACTGGGATTGGTCACTGTGCCCAGAGGCCACAGAGGCAGTGGCCAGAAGTAGTTAGCAAAGAATATACTACAGTATCCTTAGAATTTTGGCATCATTTCACTTAAATTTCCACACATTACTCCTTTCATTCCCGTCAAAATATAAAATGACCTAACTCTTCACAAAGTGAACATATACAATCTGTTTGATTATGTTGAGAATTTTTCCAACACTCCCAGTGCATTTTCTGTTCCATCTCCACTCTGACCCTGGTCACTGAACAGTGGTACGATGTCAGTAGAGACAGGCAGCTGAAACTCATATACTGAACAATACACAGAGAAGTATTATTTCCTGGAAATAGCTTATTTATTACCTTTTTTAGAAAAAGTAGTCAAATGATATTTCTAAGGAAGATTAGTGGCTAAAAAAACGACATCTAATATGTCCCTATTTTGAACTTTGAGATAGGTGTTATTGACTAGACAACTGTTAAAGCAGCACACAGAGAACGTCAGTGTGGAGGGGTGGTGCGTGGTTATTATTGTCCTGGGACCTCTTCAGTACTCTAGTTGGCTTTGCCTGTAGCACATCATAAGAGCTTAATGTCTCTCTACATCTGTGGGATCCTGAATCTTGGTGTGAAGTGGTAATAACAGACAATGCTCATCTGCTCTGATGACCACTGAGATATCTTGACCTGGCACCACTTGTTGTCTGGCCATATCCCTGCAACCTTCCCTTCATCAGACAACCCTGCCCCCCTGGAGACCATCCTTGATGCACTTCAAAGATTGACTGTGAGTGGAGTCCCTCACAATTATGCCAGGGCTCTCTTGCCTCTCTACCTGAACCCTCAGATTCTGCGGTTTTCTATTTCCATTTGTAAACTCCATCCTACTCCATGTTACCATTCCAGGGGAGATTTGGGGTAGATTTGTTAAAGAGATGCTGAGGGAACTCTGAACACCATGCCAGCGACGTGTGCATGACATGCTGCTGAGAGCCACTCTGCCTTTCTGATGCCCCCTTGAGGGAGGCAGCTACACAAGACCTCCCACCCTGCATCCTTACAGCCTCTCCATCCCCCAGACCTGGCTCCTGTCTGCTATCTGAATTTCAGAATCTCTTGGCATCTGGGAAGTTCTCTTTCATAATCTCATAAAGAAGAGACTCTTTGCCTTGTGATGCCACTTTATTGTTTCTGGGTATCCCTATAAGGCGAATATTGGTTCTCTTTGAGTTATCCCAGAGCTGTCTGAGAGAATGATCCATATTTGTCTTCCATTTCTCTTCCTCCTTGTAGATTTGGGAGCGTTCAAAACCTTTGTCTTCAATGTAAGAAATCCTGTCTTGTGCTTGTTCCATTTGGTTACTGAGGGATTGTACTGTGTTTCTCATATCTTTTAGGGCTGCAACTTCTTGTCTCAATGTGTCAAAATCTTTGGTCATTTGGTCTTTGAATTCTTTGACTTCTTGAGACAATCTTTGAAATGCTCCCAGAATTTCTAATTCCAACTTTTCCTCTATTTTATTGATCTTGTTTGCAATCCAAATTCTGAATTTTATTTCTGACAATTCAGCTAACTGCTTATGCATAAGATCATCATTTGTGTCCACCAAATTATTCCTTGGGGGCCTTGATCTATTCTGGTTGTTCATGTTTCCAGATCTTTTCTGCTGATTCTTCCCCATGATTATTTTGCACTGTTTGGCTGGATGAGTTGGGTGTTCTAAGAGTAGTGATTGACCAGTCCTTTGCCAGAAAGCTGAGACTGGTGTCTGTACCTTTTCCCCTAGAGTTTTTCCAAGGTCCCATACAGTGCTACTGCCTGCAAAACTCAGGATCTTCTTGGTGTGGTGGGGTTAAGTGGCTCTATCTTATTTTCACCTAGTCTCTGTCTTACCCTAGAGAGTCAGTTACTCTGGGTTGAAGTCTGTGCTGTGGATAAATACCAGCATTTAGGTCACTGCACCCCTCACAGGCAACAATTGGAAAAGGAAAATCAAACCTTCCCACTAGCACACACCCAGGTACCTCAGTTGAAGAGGTCCCAGTCAATTGTCCCAGCCAGCACCCGTCTCAAATAAAAAAGTTGAAAAGTCGCTGGCAACTAGATACCACAAGTCTGCTGGAAGCTCTAGTATAACTCACTCCAGTGCTCTGTGAGTTCAGGAGCCCCCCCCCCCAGCAAGGAAATTAGTCTGGTAAGGTTGATGCCTCCTTCCCCACCTTGCCCCTCTGTCATATCCAGTCTCTGATAACTGCACAGAGCTATGATCCCTCCAATGAGCAGATGCTGTAGAGGTTTATGACTGCCTGGGTCTCAGGGGTGTCTGTGGCTCCTCAGCCAGTCTGCCAGTCTCTGTAACTGTTTGGCAGGGGGAGGTGAGGCCTGACAACCTGGGTATTTGATAGGGGCTAGGGCGATTCACTCAGTTTCATCCCTGTCTCTGGATGCTGCTGATAGAACAGAACAAATTCACAGACTTTTTCCCCTGTGGATCAGATGTTGGGTTGCAAATTGTGCTGACCCAGTGTGTGAGTTTCAGCCCTTTGACTCAGCTTTCATCCCCTGAGGGCCAGGTGCATCTGAAGATGAGTAAAGCAGTCTCCACCCTGGGAATCACCCAGTGCATGTATTATAATCCCTGCGCTCCACCCCAGCTGGTACCACCTCAGGCACACTCTTCACTCCTGGGGCGTGCACCTTTGCCACAGGACCGCTCTGCCTGTGGCTGCCACCAAAGAAGTCACCCGGCTTCCCCTGGCCACCCAGAGAGACTGGGAATGTCTCCTCAAACATCCCCAGGGGTGTGAGCCCCACTGCCATTGTTCCCGTTGCTGCGGCTGCTGCTCTGTACCTCAGGGGACCACCTCTCCAGCTCGACCTCCTCTCCGCTCACTTTCCTCTCACCACTCCTGAGACAGAAAATCAGGACAGACCAGCAACAGTCCATGCCCCATCCACAACCCTCGATAAAGTGTCCAAGAATCTGGACTCTGTGGGAAACAGATCTCGGGATGAGAGTGGAGGGAAGTGCCGGGAGTTCAGACTTGTAGGTAGAAGATATATACAGTTTTATATAATTTTATGCCTGGCAGTAGAGTGCCATGGCACCCTAGAAGGGGAAGGAGGTCCGGTCTTTAGAGCATCTCTCCTGTGGCATAGAGTGGGAGGTGTGGGGTTAGAAATCCCCACATGTATGTCCCATGTACTTCTCATTTGAGTAAGTCACTAATGGGTTAAACTGGCTTTTGCCTTCACAGAAAAAGCAATAGATTTGGGCAACACTGAGGCAAACACAAAGACTGTTTTCTGGTTATCTGGGAACAGATACTTTGAAGTTTTTGCAGCCATTGTCTCCTAGGTTCTTGTCTGGAGGCTTGGTCCAGAGGTTGACTTTAGATGACTAAAGATCTTAGCACTGTGAAGAAACAAAGTCAAAGACCCATTTAAGGTTAACTTGTTAAGTACATGCGGAAATAGTTCTCCTACAGCTCTGTCTCTCTGTTATTTTATGTAGATTTTTTAAGACCTAAAAGTAGAAGAGTATTGTACTGTTTTCCAGGACAGGATATCTGCTACTTAAGTTTAAAGTCAAATAATGAATATTGTAAATCACAGATTTAAGTGTGCACATGACTGCCAAAGTACATAAGGTAGTGAGAAATAAAGTTAATCAGCTATTTGCCACAAAAGAGCTTGTAGCTTGCTTCTTGTGCTCTTAACATTTCATTGCGGAACTACACATGAGGTAAAGCTATAGCCCCTCGCATCTCCGGTCACGCAAAATAATTGGCGCAGTCAGCAGGATCCAGGAGAAACACGAGAGGGCTAGAGGATTCCCTGGACGCTGAGTTGGAGGATGGCCACCTCCACCCAGATGCATCGGCGAAATCTTCACTGAAGCCTCTTGAGGTAGGTTTGAGAACTCTGTAACCAAGGTGGTTTGGTGGCCACGCAGTTGCATGTGGGATGTCCTTGGCATTGCAAGAAGCATAGGGGGAAATAATATGAGTATTCAACTCAGTGTTTCTTTAGAAGATGAATATATAGCCATGCTAAAATTATTAATCACTTCCACTAAAATCCCTGTTAAAGCTAGCAGTTTAAGAGAGCTATTTTGTGTTGTGGTTAAGCATTGTTGTTGGTTTACACCTGAAAAGAAAGTTCAATTGAGTTTGAAAGTGTGGAAGAAAGTAGGGAGGGCTTTGCATTGCGCTCACCAAAAAGGAGATTTTATTAGCAGGGAAGTTTGGGTTACATATCAGTTGGCTTATACGGCTCTGGAACCATTTCAGCC